>RPOG01003603.1:0-59835 GCA_008086565.1 Thalassoma bifasciatum | reverse complement strand
GAGAAAAGAGCGAGAGAGCGACAGTGTGGCAGACTGAGCGCAGAGCAGAGGAGAGCAGAGTTGTCTCTTCAGCACCACACCACTTTGAACAGCTCCGGGTGACGTCACTGCCTGGCTACGACGCCACGCCCACTCCTCTGGTGACCGCCTCCGGTAAGGGGCGAGAGAGAGAGAGAGAGAGAGAGAGAGAGAGAGAGAGTATAAATCTTTGATCATCCAGAGCTGGAGAGTTGCCAGATGGAGTAAAAATCTACATAAGCCACATTTTCATATCTAAAAATTCATCTCACTGCTTTCTGTGGTTGACACACAAATAGTAAGATGATGAGTAAGATAGCACAAGATAGTAACATGTTTCAAGTCATTTTCTGATTTTTCTTATAACAAAAAAAAATTGACCCAAATAATTATAAATAAATTATTTGGGTCATTTTTTTTTTATTTTTTTTTTAAATAATTATATATTAAGGCTGCACGGTGGCGCAGCAGGTAGCACCTCAGCCTCACATCAAGAAGGTCGCTGGTTCGATTCCCCGTTCAGGCATGGTTGGCCTTTCTGTGTGGAGTTTGCATGTTCTCCCCGTGCATGCGTGGGTTCTCTCCGGGTACTCCGGCTTCCTCCCACAGTCCAAAAACATGCCCATGTTAGGTTAATTGATTATTCTAAATTGCCCGTAGGTGTGAGTGTGTGCGTGAATGTTTGTTTGTTTCTATGTCAGCCCTGTGATTGACTGGCGACCAATCCAGGGTGAACCCCACCTCTCGCCCAATGACAGCTGGGATAGGCTCCAGCCACCCGAGACCCTGAGTAGCAGGATAGACGGTTAAGAAAATGGATGGATGAATTATATATTAACAATATCTTTCAAAAACATGATGACATTAGATGACTACTGTTTTTTTAATTCCAATCTGTCAGTTTATAATAGGACTTCACCAATCTTAATAATAATGAATTTTATCTATAGACCGCTTCATGTTATGGCCTCCTTCAAACAAAAGAGCTCAAGAGGCGACCATAACATGAAAAAGGACAGTACAACAAAGAACCTAAACAACCAAAAGGGGCTGGAGACCCCGGCCAAAAGAAACAAATAGGGAAAGGTGCCAACCCAGTCACGCAATGGGCCGTCGTGCCAGCACCTCCCCCTAACTAAGTTATCAAAAACTAGATAAAATGAAAAAGAGCAAAAACTGGACTGCCGGAGGTCTCCAGCCCAAACTAAAACAACAAAACCAACAGTGAAACATGTTGGTTAAAGGAAAGAGGAAGTGGGGCGCGGATGGCCTAGTGGATATGGCTGCGCACCATGAGGTTTACCCTCAAGCGGGTGGCCCGGGTTTGAGTCCGACCTGTGGCCCATTTCCCGCATGTCACTCCCCACTCTCTCTCCCCTTTCCGACGCCATCCACTGTCCACCTCTACCCAATAAAGGCACAAAGGCCAAAAAAAAAAACTTTAAAAGAAAGCGGAACCAAACACCAAAAGGGGAAAAATCAGGAGTCAACTCATTACCTGTGGTCCAGGGAGTGTGTGTCTCTCTGCTCTACCTCCTCTTGATCCTCTCTCTGCCACTCTTATAAGGGCTCCCTCCACCAGCCTGAGTACTAACAGGATTCAGGTGTGCTTGATCACTCAGGTAAAGGGTGGAGGGAGGAGCAGCCCAAAGAGAGCAGGGGGAGGGAAACAACAGACACACGTAACACTTCACAACAACTCAAAGACGCTTTACAAGGTAAATGTTAAAAGTACAGGCAAAAACAATTGGTGCAATGAACAATAAACAAAATAGCTTTACGAGGAAATTGTTAACAGTGCAGCATTTCACATTGTTTTTGGAAATCAAGGAATGTGGTTTTCTCTGGGCAAAAGAGGAAAAAGACCATCCAGATTGTTGCCTGTGCAAAGTTCAAAAGCAGCATCTGTTGTTGCATCATGGGTAACTGTCACATCTGCAATGGCACCATCAGTGCTGAAAGGTACATCCAGGTGTTTGAGCAACACGTGCTGCCATCAAAGATCCATCTTATTCAAGGACGTCCCTGATTATTTCAGCAAGACAATGAAACCAGGACACATTCTGCACCTGTTACAACAGCGTGGCTTTGTAGTAGAAGAGTGCAGATTCTAGACTGACCTGCCTGCAGTCCAGACCTGTCGCCCATTGAAAATGTGTGGCACATTATGAAGCACAGAACAGAGAACAGAGACCCCGAGACTCTTGATCAACTGAAACTGTACATCAAGCAAGAATGTGAAAGAATTCCAGCTCCAAAGCTTCAACAATTAGTGTCCTGAGTGTTGTTGGAAGGAATCGTGATGTAATACAGTGGGGAACATGAACCTGTCCCAGCTTTTTTGAAACCTGTTGCAGGCATTTATTTTGAAAACAAGCAAGAATTGCACAAAAACAATAAAGTTGATGAGTTTGAACATTAAATGTATTGTTTTTGTGGTGTATTTAATTGAAGAGGATTTGAAAATCATTGTATTATGTTTTTATTTACATTTTACACAACATCCCAACTTTATTGGAATTGGGGACACATGTATATACTTTATTATTATTATTATTATTCATCTGAAAAGAGCTAACAGACACTGGGTAGAGTTGACTCATAAAAAACCTTTGTTTATAGGTGAGCTCTTTGCTTTGTGCTGGAAAGCATTAAAAAAACACCTAAAACATATACAGTCAGATGAACGATCATCATTTCTAGTTTTTTTTATTTTAGATGAGAACGTAAACATCTGAGTTCATGGCACAGAGGGTGGTTCTGTTTAGTTTCACTTCTGTAGTGACTCTCTGAATTAAATCCTACACAGTTACAAGGTGATGTTGACTCATCTAAACGACGTATCAAATCTGAGTACAGACACTTCAGCAGGCGCAGCACTCCCTCAGGGAGCTACTATATAATTTTCACTATGCAAAATAGCTGTTTTTGAACCAGCATATGTCAAGGACAGATAAACATCTCGTCAGCTACAGGCGACGCCTTTACAGCGCCTCCAATCTTTATTTATTCAAGTAACTTTGCATGGGTGAAAGACGACACTTAAATCTCAAGTAGGACATAAATAGCCTTCGTACATCGTAAACCCCAGCCTATGGAGTTGAAAATCTTAAATATCTGAACAAAAGCTTGATTCCCCTTAGCCTGATGTGGCTAAGGTTGAGAACAGGTTTAAGTAAATGCAGAAGTTATCAAAAGATGAAAAGTTTGGTGATGAGATGTTGCTAAAGGAGTCTGTAACTTCTCAGTCAGGTATTTGAAAGTGGCTGTGATGGTCTGCTCCTCTGTGTTAACACCTCAGATCCATGTGTGACTCTGACGGGGAGCGTGGCCTTCTCACCTCTCTGATGTGTCTACGGGTGAAAAGTCTCACTCTGCTCACACTAAAGGAAGCTGTTGACCTTGATCGTCTGTCCTTGGCTGTATTTGAGGAGACCAAACAGTGACTCTTATCTCACAGCAGTGATCTTGTGTTGGAGGGCAGTCTGAGTTCAACTCTGTCTACCTCCTTAGCCTTTTTGTCACACCATGAGTAACCCCTTACAGATGCCTGTTGATGATTTTTCAAAAGTAAAATACAACACAACTGATCCTTAGCTTTTTTTTTTTATTGACTTAATTTGAAGTCTTAATTATCCAGCATTTTCTTCTTTTTAATTCAAATTAGACTTTTAAATAAACACAAAATCAAAATAATCAACCTGTCTTAGTTATATATAATCTTGTAACATTTACCATCAGAAAACTGGAGCTCTGTCGAATAAGTTATCTTGAAACAGGCATTTAAACTTCAAAACGTCTTCACCTAACCATTAACCATGAATGACAGAAAAGTTTTTGTGTCGTCATTAATTTAACTTTTAAGCACAACTGTATCTCATACAAGATGGACAAGCTAACAATGCTAACCCAGCATCATGCTATTCACAGAAATATGGCTAATGGAGCTAACATTGGAAGGATTTCACTTTCTGTGGGGACAAAGAAGAGTGAGAGTGAACAGACTGGTGAAGAAGTCCAGCTCTGTCCTCTGGACCTGGTGGAATCTGTGGATGCTGACAGGAGAATGATGGACAAGCTGTTGTTTCTGATGGACAACATGTCTCACCTCTTTCAGAAGACTTTTCACCTTTATATTTTCAGTCTATGTGCATTTCATTCCTGTAGGTTGGTTATTTACATAATTATTGTGATAAATAGTGAAGTACATACTTTTTTTTCCAGGTAACACTTGTAATATTATTTTATTTTATATATCATTAAAGTAGTGTTTGCATTATACACTGTCTTGTTTGCTGCTGTAATTCTGTAAGCTTCCCCATTGTGTGACAGAAAGGACTATCTTATCTTATCTTATCTTATCTTACCTTTTTTTTTCTTTCTTGCATAACCTGTTCAAAATGTAACCGATGCAGAGTGAAAAGGTTAGACTTGCTTGGAAATTACAGACTTTTAAAAGCACTTCAGCATTATCATTGTTGCACTTGAAATGTAAATCTAACAATAATAATCACTTTATTCATAAAAAGACAGCAGGTTAAGTCATGTCAGTATCAATGTTGTTAACAGTCGTGCTATTTTATGCACACAGAAGGAATACAATGACAATGGCTTTGTTTTGGCCTTGGCATGAGACTGACAAATGATTATCTACAAATGTTTTGTTTATATCTCTTTCTGAACTATTCTCAATAGTGCACACATATATAAAAGACAAGTTCAATCTTCACTCATTGGTTTCTCACTTGTACCAGGTTCCACCCTCTTTTGTCTTCAGAGCTGCCTTAATTCTTGGTTTCATTGATTCAACAAAGAGCTGAAACTGTCCTTAGGGATTTTGCTCCATAGTGACATGATAGAATCACACAGCTGCAACAGATTTGTCTGAAAACAGTAGAGACTTAAGAATAATTTACACAAGTCTGTATTTTAATTTGGGGTTCAGAGAGAGTGCTAGTCATCGATGATGATGGCAGAAGTTGAATTTTTAAAGTTGAAGAAGTTCAAGTCTCTTTCTCCTGTGCCTGTCTACTGGTCTTTGGCTATAAGGAAGACAACAAATTCCATAATCAAAATTCTAAGTGCTTTCTTTTTAAAAATACTTTTACTTCTAACACTTGAAGGTGGGGTCTGCAGGAATTTTTGTGACTGTTTATAAACACAGCATCCAAACTGGATGCTCCTCCCCCGTGGCGCTGTGCCAGCGGCAGCCCACGCCCATTGCCCACAAATGTAGCCAAAAGCTACATAAACACACTCACTAGTCAAGTGAGTACCTGCAACACCAAGTGTCTGCGTGAGGGATACTCAAGAGCCATACACCTGACCTCCTGCGGGAAAATAAGATATGATTTATCATAGTTGCTTGGGATATCTTCACCCACTTGCTAACATCAACACACAAAGTCACTTGCGCTGTGGGTGCGCTCTGATTGCCTGGGTCACCATAGGGGGGTGGGGTGGACACAGACACTGACAGACATTTATAGATGCCCACAGATGACAATTGAGCAGGATTATCCCTGAAAAGTTGACCTTTTTTGTTTTTCTTTTTTAGGAAAATCCTGCAGACCCTATCTTTAAATACACTTTTCAGGAAATACCAGGTACTTAATGTCTTTTACTCAAATGCTAGAAAGGGTGACTTTAACTTCTATCAAAATAAATTTTTGGTAAGACACTTGAACTTTTACTTGAGTGTTTCAGTACTTTATACAAGTCTGCTGCCACTTTCAACTGACGGTCTCCAGTTTACAGAGTCACTCTTTAAACTACAACAGCAGAAGATGACAGAGACACATTTACACTAGCAGGCTTAAAGAAGACCATTGTTTAGGAGGTACCAAGTCCATCACAGCTGGGGGTCATCTGGGGGAAATAAAAACACTGTGGGTGATCCACCAATCCACCAATCCACCAATCAGGACAGTTAATAAAAAAAATTCTGCCAGAGTACACTGATAAAGTCTGGATGCAAACGTAAGCTGTAAACTTCAGGGTAACCATGGTGACTAGTTGACTCTTGAGTGGTTTCAGGCTCAGCAGCTCGTCCTACATTCACTCAGGACTGTTTCTTATCTGCAGTGGATAATGTCAGAGGCTGTTCTTGAGGGGGAAGTTGTCTTGACAGCGAGTCTTTTATGAGGAGATCAAAGTAAGCATAAATTTAGTTAAGCTCCTCTGTCATTGTGGCATCACAAATGATGGGCGCCTTCATGTAGCCTGTGGTGGTCAGGTCTGATGAGTTTATGTTACAGATGGTGACCGAACCATGTGACTTCTGACATCACAATGCCTGTCTGCTACCAGCAAGACTGCAAATAGAAACATTGTCAAATTAAATACTCTCAATTGTTGTCTCCATGTTCAACTTCTATTATCTCCTGTTGTGCAGCAGAATAAGGGTGTGTAAAAGGAGTGAATCACAGCCCTAAAACCTAAAAATGACCAGCTGGTATCTTACATGAAATGGTTACCACCCATAATTCTGTACTGTGAGTACATACTGAGGCTCTGCAGCTATATATAAAACTGTTAAATTACTCATGACCTGTGTGCTTCTTGAGGCTGTGGTGCTGTATGGAAGCATTGATTTGGGTAGAAATATTCTTGTTTTGGTTCAGCTTTAAAAGCAAACCTGACAGCGTTGAGGATCCCTGTTTGGGGACGTTTTCTCATTTTCTTCTGTTGACTTTGAGTTCATCCAGTTAATTTCATGGTGAGGACTAAGAGGGAGTGGGGAGGATGTTCCTCCACGTTCACACCTGATATATCAAAATATTAAGACCAGCTGGAAAATTGCACTAATTTACATTTTGCTCTGTTTGATCTAAGAAAAGTTCTAAGTGAAGTTGCACAAAAAGAGACTGGAAGAAAGACAAATAAAGGGCTATCATTTTTTTGAAAACAATAATTAAAGGTACATAGTCTAATTATCAGCTGATCAAATGTCTAAGACCGCAGTTTAAAAGTACCAACAAAAAAAAAACCCAAACCTGAAAACTCCAATAATCGAACTTTCAAAAAAGGACTCAGAAAGGTGGAGCATTTATGTTCTTCAAAACAGTTGTCTTACTGCATTCAATCTCATCAGCGATGATGCAATGTGTGAGAACCTGCTTACCATTGGTCCACTGAATTGGACAGTTTAAAGACAATCTTCTAAAAATGACGTTATCCTGCTCATTTTTAGACATTAACAGTCACTCCCCTTTTAATTTTCAGTAAAATTGATGCACATATGAATATCATAACATGTCATAATATCATAACACATATGGTTCACAGGTTTTATTAAGGCATGTGTTATGTTGTCATGTAGCCAGGTAGTTCAACAGGGTGATGAGTTCCCTAAAGCATAGCTGTATTTTTTTTTTCAGCATAGTGGACTGAATAAAAAACTTGCAGCTGTTTTTGAAAGTTCCTGTTAAAGGTCAGTTAAAACGCTGTTTCTGTGTAAATGAGGGGCAGAATGAAAAAGAAGTTGAAGAAAACCATCGATGACAAGCCGTAACAGGCAAGGTTACAGGCACTGTGTGGAAAAGAATTTATTTAGTCAAAAAGAAACTTTCTGGTAATAAATTCCATCTTACAATGTGGATACATTAGGGTGACCATATTCTGTTTCTCTGAAAAGAGGACTCTCTTTTTTCGCATGTCATCAGTGAAATGACAGTTGCGTTTCGGCATTTTCTTTCTTTTCGAGTGTTCTCTGGTAGTGTGCCTACCTGCCTGTCAGCCTGTGAGTGAGTGAGTGAGAGTGGAGCGCCTCTGTACTGATTTTTGAATGAATGAATACATGTTCCGGGGTTTGGCTCAAACTCCACCTCTCAGAGCATGTTTCTAAAGGAACCATTCAACGTGAATGATAAATACACTGTTCTGTGACGCGCTCAAGCAAGGCAAGATGAAAAACCCAGACATTTGAAGGACTTTATAAACCCCGACCGGACAGGCCGGACAGCCTCTTAAAAGAGGACATGTCAGGGCAAAAGAGGACGTATGGTCACCCTAGGATACATGTAGCCTGTATATCTATATACATACATACAATTTTTTAATCTTTTTAAATTTAGTGAGTGCTGCTTACACTCAAGTGCGCCCAATCATCTGGAAAATATGGTACTTGTAGTGGGGTAATGTTTGAGCACAAGTATAAATACATTTACTCAAGTACTTCATCCACCATTGCTTCAATGTATTTCACAATAACAGAACCCACCTTTTTGTCAAAATGCCTGTCAGAAAATTAGTTTGGGTGTAAAAATACCAACAGCACACCAACAGTACACTATACTAATTTTCACTAATTTCCTGACTAATGGGCCTCCTGACTAACACCTGCAATACACCACGTGTCTCTGTTACAGCTCCGCCCTTGTGTGTTGACTGCATTCGTCTACTCACACCAGCTGCTTGTTCATGCAAGCTGCATTACTGACAGACAGCTGGAGTCGTGAGACTGAGAAGTTCCCACGCTTCCCACTCCACTGATAAGTCTCTCTCCATTCATGTTGGGCTGTAAAACCAAGAACTATTTGACTCGTGGTCTGGCTCCAATCAGTATGTGGGTTTGTTATTGTAATCAAGCTAAACACAATCTGGTTTTGACATGGTTAGTTATATTTTATAAGTCACAGGCTCTCATAGGTTTTTCTCTGACTAACCAGCCTCCTGACCAATGGGCTTTTTGACTAATAGGCCTTCTTATTTACTGACTGATCATCCTCCTGACAAATGGGCTGTATGACTAACTGGCCTTCTGCTTCTCTGACTAATCAGCCTCTTGAGAATGGGCTTTTTGACTAATGGGCTTTTTGCTTCTTTGACTCATGAGCCTCCTGGGCTTTTATGAATAACTGGCCTTCTAATTTGCTGACTAATCAGCCTCTTGAGAATGGGCTTTTTGTCCAATGGGCCCTCCGTTTCTTGGACTAACCAGCCTCTTGACCAATGGGCTGTTATGACTAACTGGCCTTCTAATTTGCTGACTAACCAGCCTCAGAAAAAATGAGCCTTTTGACTAATGGGCCTTCTATTTCTTGGAGTAACCAGCCTCCTGACTGTTGTGCCCTGGCAAATTGACTTAAGACTCTTCTGATCTGCTGGCTAACAGGCTCTCTGAGAAAATAGCAGATCCCTTCATAGAAGAACAGAACACAATCAGAGAACATTTGCACGTTGACTGTGAAGGTGAAATGAGGTCAATGGAGATTATAACTTGGCGTGCAGTCGAACGTTTGACGTAAATTCAGGAAACTTGTGAATATGACACTTTACAGATTGACAGGTATAAGGAGATATTCAACATCAGACACCTGTCCACTTTGGCTCAGCTGGAGCCGTGAGCATGAAGTTGTTACAACAGGAGGCTCTTTACTACCTAAAGGATTTACTGGCAGTGAGTCAAAGTGAAGCTTCTTGTAAATTTGGAGTTCACCACCCAGCGTGACAGCGAGCTGAGAGCAGCATTTTGTGGCTTGTTTATGTGGCGTACAGACTTGGGAAGCACAGTGAAGTGCTTTTAGATGCTTATGATGGTTTGTCAAGTGCAAACACCCTTCATGGTGGTTGGCACACACACACACACACACACACACACACACACACACACACACACACACACACAGCTCGTGCCTGTGTGAAGATGAACTCCTCTTACAGACATTCAAATGAATTATACAAAATAGTCCCAAAGCAGCCTCCAGTCCTGAGAGTCCATTAACCATGACAGTAATTTCAACCCCTGCCAGAATAAGGAGGTGGTCCTTGGTGTGTGTGTGTGTCCATGTGTGTGTGTGTGTGTGTAAGTGAGAGAACAAACAGGCAAACACACATTTGCTGAGTGGCTCATATTCCAGCCACGGCAAAGAGCCATTACTCTCTGATTGATCATCAGAAGACGCGTGGAGCAGAATCAAGATGAGCTGGTTAAAATTCCCAAAGATTTTACCTTGTTGTGTTGCAGTGCGATTCTGTTTGTTTGTTTATTTATTTATTTATTTACTAAAAGGCTGTAGTCTCTTTTGGGAATCTTTGGCACATTACTAAATGCTGCAGAGTCTCAAATAAAGCATCTCTGCTTCTACAAAGAAGGTACAAAAGACAATTGAGCAAATTCCAGACATGTTGGAGAGAAATTTGATCTTCACAAACACCTGCTTCTGCTGGTAGCAGCTAAGTCTGGCAGCTCTCTATAGTTACTCTTTTTTTATGCAAATATAGAGATTTTTTTCAATCTCCTTTCTGTTCACTACTGAATTTTCTTGTCAAATACTGATGAAAGTGTATGTGGGAAGAAGAGTTTATTCAAGAGAGGAGCTCCTTGCATTATAATGGAGCAAATCTGGAGGATATCACCCTATTTGAGCTGAGCTGGAGAGGCATCACCATAGATGCCATGAAGGTGAAGAAATGGAGATATAAGCCCTTTTTTCCATCAGTCATCATGGGAAATGTCAACTCTCTGCCAAACAAAAGTGATGAACTGAAGACACCAGTGAAGACCCAGAAAGGACTGGAGTTCCATGTGATGTCATCCATGAATCTGTTGCCAGGATACAGACTCAACATCCTGAGGCACTCTTAATAATCTCAGGAGATTTCAATCATGTCACCCTCTCCTCCCACCTGACTGGATTTACACACAGTTTATGAAGTGTCCGAGAAGAGAGAATACAACACTTGATCTGCTATAATGTGAAGTCAATGCCATGACTTGTGCAGAAGTCCAGTTTAGTCCTGGACCCTATAGTTGGAGGCTGACGAGAGAATTATGGACAAGCTGTTGCCTCTGATGAACTTTTCTGATAATTCATTCATTTCTGCCTCTACTGTTCTAAGCACACACAGTGGTACCCTGTTGCAGCAACATTGCATTGCTGCTGTGACTGTGAATTTCCCCTCGTGGGGTGAATAAAGTATATCTTATCTTATTTTATCTTTATCCCTCTACTTGAGATAAGAACAGGAAGTGGAAGAGATCCACTATCATGCTCATCAATTCATGGACAGCAAAATAAAGTTAAGGAGACATGGACAGAGTTTGATGAAGGGAGGAGAGTGTGACCAGAAACATTTGAGGAAAACATTGAATATGGAAGACAAGCCTTTTAGCCTCCACTACAAAACTAGTTCTACTGCTACTCTACTAAATTAGTTGAAAACTTCTTTGCCCACTTCTCATTTTGTAACAAAAAGAACCAGGTATAAAAATATACCTTTTTATACTATAAATAAATCACCCGGGGGCCGCAGTTTTGACAAGAAGAACTTTCCATGCAGCAACACAAGCATGTACACAGTGCATTTAAAGAGTACTGTGCTATTGCATAGTGATACAATGATCAAAATAAAAAAAACATTAACTTTCAGTATCCTTTAGACAATAAAGGAGACTAATAATGAGACTACAAAGGAGACTAAAAAGGAGGCTATAAAAGAAACTTTGGACTAATAAAAAAAAGGAGCTTGCTACAAACCTAGCCGTTTATTCTTGAGTTTGGAGACCCTGGCATGAAAGCATGCATTGATCTTACTCCTCTCACTCCCTTTCTCCTCACAGGTCAACAAGTCCTCATTTCTCCCAGCGCTATCTTGTGGGTCACCTTTGCTGGTCTAAGCCTGGTTACCAAGAATCCTGTTTCTTACTCACTATCTGTCTCAGCTGTGGCTCAGAGGTAGAGTTGCTGCCTTTCAATTGGAAGGTAGAGAGGTTGAGGGTTTGAGACCAGCTCCTGCAGTTAGTCGTTCAGTGTGTGTGAGCGGGTCTGAATGTATTTGCTTCAACTGAAAGCTCTGACCACAGCAGTTGCTGCCATCGGTGTGTGAACGTGGCGTGGATGGGTGAAAGAGATCAGAAATTTAAAGCGCTTTGAGTCGTCAGAAAGACTTAAAAAGTTCTACATAAGAAAGGGGCGCCGTTTGTAAAGTTGCTAATACCACAGTAAACAACAACATTTCTCCACATTTAGCCCCACAACATCACTTTTCATGCAGATTTAGAGAAACATTTGTGTTTTGTGTTTAGAAATCCGAGCTAAATATTTAGAAATCTGAGCTAAATTATTTAGAAATAATTTATTTAGAAGTCTTTGCTCAAGATTCAGAAGCCTTGAAAAATATTTAGAAATCAATGCTTGAGATGTAGAGATCTTAGATAAACATTAACTCTTGGTGAAATATTTAGATATCTCAGCTAAATATATAGAATTTTAACTAAATATTTAGAAAGGTAGCTAAATATAAAAAATCAGGACTTTTATTTATAACATCAAAAAAATAAAAAATTTAGACACAACATTTGACATTAAATTAAACATTTAACATTCATACATTATATTCAACAAATATATTTCACAAATATTTCTCCAAATCTGAATAAAAAGTGATGTTTTGGAGCTAGATGTGGAGAAATTTTGTTTTTATTTGTGGTGTGAGCAACTTTACAAACATGCTCCATACATAAGCACTGATCCATTTACCATTTACTTACTTTTGTCTCTCCCACTATGTTATTCCTCACTTACAGCATCCATAAAACGTCATATAATAGTCAATTATGCAAACTGATCTACAGATAATGTCTTCACTGGGTAGCTGATAACACTGAGTGCACTAGAGTTTAGAGGTTTTGCAGCTTCTTTGTTGTTTCTCTTGAAGTTTTTAGAATCCACCTGCAGATACAAGGACGGATGGAGGAGCCTCAGCAGCAGCAGCAGCAGCAGCAATCTGGCTGTGATTGAGCTGCCAGCTCCCCTCAGTGCTGTGGCAGCAGGGAATGATGACTCCTTCTCTCCTGTAGATGTGGACCTGCTCAGTTTGCCAGGCTTATGGGAATCAAAAGCAAAGAGTACTATACACATCTGATGATGGCAGATGATGAGCTGACTGTGTTAGGCTCTCATCATCCATCACACCATCTATATGTCATCAGAGGTGTTACATCCAGGATCTGTCAAAGCACTCAGACACACTTACATTAATTCATGACATTTGGAGCAGATTGAAACAGTGATATCAAAGAAAAAAAATCTTTTATAATATTTAAATGCTTGGTTATCTCTTTACCAGGACTTCATTCACACCACTTCAACCTGTGGAGAAAATCACAGGCTGGATGAAGCTGCTGTGTTCACTTCAGCTCCGTAATGATTTATAAGTCTCATCTCGTGTCTCTCCGTAGAGAAGGTAAAACTACAGTTAAAGGGCAATTATCTGCCAGGTCCATCAGTCCTTCAGACTGGCCGTCTCTGCTGTAAAGAGCTGTGTGTTCGTCTGAGCGCGGCCGCTCTTACACAGTCCTCAGGAAGAGCGGCGTCTACCTGATGTGCTCTTATCACTCCAGCAGTCATTTGGTCCACAGTGCTGCTGTCAGGGCCTGGCTGCTGCCTTTAATGAAGCCACTGATCACACACACACACACACACACACACACATACACACACACTCACTTCACTCATGGGGCCAACTAACTGATAAGCTACTGGACACAATACTCCAAAGAAGTAATCTGTCAGGACAAGTCACATCAAGTAACATCCAGTCACATCAGGTCATACTGAAGTGTTTTCATAGAGCAGTGACTCAACCTTGGGGTCGTGACTTGCCTGGAATCTGTACCATTTACCCCTGAAATGTTTAGAAATGGATAAAAAGAAATAAAATAACTGCTTAAACATTATTTATCACAGGTAGCGCGCATGACAGCTGGGAGGGATGTGATTGGTTAAAAAAATGGCCCCAAAGGCTAGGATTGGTTGGTGTTTTTCCAGGTTTACTCCTGCAGTAGATGGTATATGTTTCCCACTCTCTTTTAAGAACACATCATGTATTAAATGCAATGGGGACATAAATATCATTTCAACCAATATAACAAAAAAATATATCTAAATTTGATTACCAATCCTAGCTTTAATGTTCAAAATACCAAAATAACTTTACCACTTCAAAATCCCAGTAACCCCTAAACAATTTGCAGTTGTTGTTAATGCCATTATAACAGGAGGTATTATGTTATATAAAGCTTATTCTTTTCCCATGTCTGATATATTTCCTGTTACTGATCCACTTCGTACTCCTGTGGGTAAAGTTTGCTTTGAATCCACTTTGCAAAATAAGAAAATTATTTGTGACTTATTTTTAAATGGTTGCATTTCTATCTCATATGTTTTTTCACTGTGGAATGATATTATTAAAGACATCTCCTGGGACGAAACTTGTTCTCTCCCAAATCCATACCTTCTTTAAAATAAAGTCAAAGAAGTGTCTTTCAAGATTATTCACCGTTGCCACCCTGTTAAAATATGGTTGGTTTGGTTTAAAAAAGACATTGGGCCTCATTCACGAATAAATGCGTAGAAATGTTCTTACTCCCCGCACGAAATGAGAAAATACGCAAAATCACCGTCGGATTCATGACACGTTCGCACCAGCCGTTTTTGTTCGCACCACTGTGCGTATGTTAGTGAATCAGAATCATTCTAAATCCACAGGCGCGTTCCCGCATCCTGAAATTAACATAAACCATGCCTCAATTCAGATACATAAGGACATCTGTTCAGAGGTTCAGAAGAAGAGGCAGTCTTCCTTTACGTCCGCGTTGTCAGCGTCAACCTCACAGCTCGTTCTCTCTGTGTCTCACTGAAGACTCGTCTGCAGACGCTCGTCCTGACTGGAGAGGTGATAAATGACCAGCTGATTCTCCTGGTGCTGTGAGGGAGATCGTACCGTGTATCCGTAACATAAATCAGGGGTTCCCAAACTTTTCCGCCGAGGACCCCCAAAATGGCAGCGTTAGAGACTGGCGACCCCCTGCTGTGGTACAACACTAATGGACCAATCCAAAAACAGACAAAAACAACAATGAAAAACCCCCAGGATACTTAATTTAACTCATCAGTAGAAAATTAACCGACTAATGTGCTATTTGCTGTGCTCACTGCATCAAACTTCAACAAAGAAATGTGAAAAACAGATTTAAAAAAAATCTGTTTGCATAATTTCACATTATCTTCAACCCCTTTTTCGCTTTTATTCTTATGGTGATGGATAAAATGTGGAAAAAAGTGTTCATAGTTTTTGATTTTGGGACACATTCCACGACCCCCTATCAATGTCTCGCGACCCCACAAAGGGTCCCGACCCCTACTTTGGGAATCACTGACATAAACGGCACATTGAAACAGCTGCTGGATATTTTTGCAAACAGGTAAATAAATCTGAGTGAACAGCTGAGCTGTGTGAGCGTCATTTGCTCAGAAAATGTTTGAAATCATAAGAAGACGCCAATTATTTTATGTCTTCATTCAGTTTGCACAACTCTATGAAACTGTTTGTCAGAACAGTCAATGATTTAATCAACATAAAATAATGTGACATTCTGATATGCACATGATTATATTTTTTATCTAAACTAAGTATTTTATTCCAGATTCAATATTAAAAGCATGATTAGGACAAAAATGTGTCAGTTTCATGGTTTAGCCAATGCGCAGTTTTTATTAATGAATTTTATTTAAGGTTTTTTTCTTTTTACTGAAAGTAGTTTTGAAATGTTGTGTTTTTAGTGAAAAGAGTCTGTGTTTTTAGTTTTTTAGGAGTCTGATCATTCATTATTTGTGCGTACGCATGGTCTGAGGAGGTTCTAAATTTGTTCGCAAAGTAAGAAGAAATTCAGGTAAGAAAACTTTGATGAATCACAGGTTTGTGCGTCAAACGTTCGTACGCATGGTTTAGGCACTAATTTGTGCGTACGAACGTTTTGTGAATGAGGCCCATTGTATTTTGCACTATCTGTCATGCACATCCAGAGACTGTATATCATTTATTTTGGACTTATGAACACACCAGTGCTTTTTGGCTGAGCATTTGCCGATTTGTGTTGGTATGTATTTAGAGTGACTTTGAGCTTTATTTAAAGACTGTTTTATTTGGATTTACAATATTTGAAAGAGACATGGAAAGTGAATTTTATATTTGTAATCTTATGATTTTGTTGGCTAAGTTTTATATCCATAAATGTAAGGTTTTAAAGACCAAACCCTCCTTTTTTGCTTTTAAAAAAGAATTAGAACTCTATATTTGGACGCTAATAAATTCATGTAACAAAAAAGCCATATTAACTCAAACGTTATGCTCCAAATTTAAAATAGTTTTTTTTTGTAAATTCCTGTTTATTATTTGTCTACCCTATTTATGAACTTTTGTTAATTTTGTAGTTAATAATGTTTTTTATTTCCTATCTCAATAATCTGTCTGCTTACATTGTTTGTTTTATTTTTTCAAAACCTTGGTGCTCTGTCTGTATATCTGTTTCATATTTGTTTGCTTCTTTTTGTAACAATGTTTATACTCTTCTAATAAAGGGAAAATAAATAACCTTAGCATCTCATATTTTTGGGTGAATCCCAAAAAAAGTTTTAGGTGGTCCCTGTTTTCTACCTGATGGTTCTTTTTCATATTTAAATATTTTACAGCCTTTGCTTGCAATTAGTTTAAAAGCTTTTAAAAGAAGATGACACCTCTGTTAACATCCTGACAGCAGCTGTTGCTGATTAAGGTGGCACACAAGATTAAAACACAAGCTAGTTCTTGCTTGAAACTACTGGATAAACACTGGCCAATAAAACAGTGATTTAACTTATAGTTCAACAGAGTGTGTCGGTAGAAATCCTGAAAAGGTCACTTGAACTTATTTCTTTCCACTTCCCTGAGAGACGACCCAGTCTATAAATGAATAATGGATCTGTGTCAAGATTCAAGAACACTAAATGTCATAGTAGCAAGAAAATTCATCCTCAAGCCCTTGTTTTAAAGCCCAATAAATATCTGGGGAAATAAACAAAAACAATAATGGACAGTAAGAAAGAATATATCTCAAAAAGAAATATGAACATTTGACGACACATACAAATTTTAAATGAAAGTACAAGATAAGGGGACTTGCAGTTCTGTAAGTATGAAGATAAATTGTGTCTAATCTCCTTTCTTTGTGAAAGCTGATCCTGTGATTATCAACAGTGAGATCAGAAATGACAAAAAAACACTTGTTCTCTTTGAAAGGTGTCTGTAAGTTTCAATTAAGAGCGACATGTTTCCTCTCAGGTGTATCCACTGAGAAATAGCTGGACTCATTTCATCAGGCTTTGGTGTCAGAGCACAAAAAGTGTGAGTGTAAGTGTGTGTTGCTGTCAATAGCCTGTGCCCCTGCATTTTGATGTGATGCTAATAGACCGGAGCTGAAGAGCAGGGGCACTGTGGCTTTTGCCTCTGGGGCCAAAACCGGCTAACAAGAGCTACTCTAAGGATTATGGGATTAAAGAGACTCTGAGTCGATCCACTCCCTGAGTGCTTCAGTTCTTCAGCCCATTACGTTTAACTGACCCTTGGTTCTTTAAAGCCTTTGGCAAAGGATGCTGTGTGGTTAACAGTAATTTAGATGTTGATGATAGAGTGCATCCAGAGACGCTGTGATTGACCACTCACTCTTTTTCTCATCCCTTCACACTTGGTTCAAAGCTTAATAATACTACATCACTTTATAATGTTTTAGACCCAAATATACTATAACTTTTCCATATATAAGTTTGCATGTCAACAGGGGTGGAGTTAGGGGGTGGCCACTTGGGGTCAAGCCCCAAATCTGACATTTGATTTTGAGGGGGGGGCAGAGTTGCAGCAACTGCGTGAGGTAGCCTGTATACCTCACCTGCCTGAGCCGCTCCCATGGAAAGACTGATGTTAACATGGGCATGAGGAAGTTTTGTCAACGAAAGGTACCGCAACAGAATGACAACAACACCAGCTGTGTTGAAACAAATGATGATCCAGGTTTTTGAACCTTATTTGAAAAGTGCTCGATGTTACTCTGTTGGTTTACTAAATGTTAGCTGACTGTTACTTCTGCACAAAGACAAGAAACTGTAGCTAGATTATCTTACATACATGGTTACATGGGTGGAATCCAAACAAGCTTGAATAAAAATCATAAAAATAATGTAAATGACAGAGGGGCTGAAGCTCTGTGGAGGACTGGGTAAGAAGTTAAAAAGAGACGTGCTATAGCAAATACACAGATAGTTAAACACGGAATACAAATCATCCCTAAATTCATTCATTCCCTCCCATGAAAGGTAGGGTCAGGATACCACATTTACCTGCCGGTAGTCAGGTGTAAAGCTCTTGAGTCTTTCCCACATGGAAACCTGATGCTGCAGGTGCTCACTGGGCTGGTGAGTGTATTCATGAAGCTACTGCTATTAGCTTTGATCGGAGGCAGTGGGCGTGTGCTGCTACTGGCTCTGAGCTACAGGCATGGGGCCCAGTTTGGATGTAATGTCTATTAACAAAAACAAAGAGAACATACAAAAAAACAAAAAATCCTGCAGACCCTACCTTTAAAGAAGGGGGGAAACAGCTGTCACTGAAATAAATCAAAACTGATGAAGTAATTATTGAATTATGATAAAGAAAATCATGGCATTGCTTTTGAATCATGGTTATAAAAAAAAAAAAAAACAAGCCTGATTGAATCCATAAAATAATATTTTGTTGAACAACCCTTTGAGGCAATGACTGCAGTCAAGTGCTTTCTGTTAATCTCATTCAGACTTCAGCACCTGTTGAAAGGTATTTTCGCCCACTGCTCATCAGCGAAGTACTCTCAATTGTCTGGGACTATTTCACTGGTTTGTTTTTTAATTTATTCTTTTCAATCACAATTCAAAAGCAATGGCTTACTTCAACAAGAGACAGTAGGTCTGGTATTGATTTAGGGACGAAAGAAAGTGTTGATTGTGGTGATAACCTTAGCAAAAAAACCCAACTGTTTTTCATTTCCAGTACAAGGACTACATTTCCCATGAACACCTTCACCCTATGTCGTAAAGACGCGATTCTCACCACGATACTTTTGTTTTGAGCTAAATGAATGGAGAGCAGCTCTTTTAAACACTACTTTTCTTTGTTCAAGAAAACTTTTCCCAGGATGCAAAGGGGTGAGGCAACTGTGGTAATCTGTAAATTTCCTTCGGGAAAACGGACAGATTATACTTCTCACTGCTGAACTTTGCCAGCTGATGTCGTGTTGTTATTGTAATTTTGGGTCTAAGTGCTGTGAGTGGATTCATGTCTTCCTGGTTAAACCCAACTTGACCACAGATGCCGAGAGAAAACATTTTGAAATAAGACATTTTGATGTTGATTATCTCATTTTGAATCATGGATTATGAACAGAAAAAAACTACAAACCTGAAACTACTTCATTATCACTTATAAAATCCTCATAGGGCCTTTAAATTTAAATATAATATTAAAACAGCACAAGGAGGAAAATATGGTTTTACTTTTAGCTCATGTGGGCTGAATGAATTCGAACAGTGATTCCCAACCTGTGGTCCGCGGCCCCCTGGTGGGCCTTGAGGGTATTGTAGGTGGGCCGCCAAATCATTTCCAAAATGTTATGATTTTAGAGGAGTGTAATTATATAGAGATACAAGATACAAACAAAGAAAGAAAGGTACAAATACACAGAATACTTTTTTAAATGTTAAAAATCAGTTGATGACTTGGTTTGGGAAAATAAAAATGTTCAGATATTCCTATATAAAAAATGTCCACTAAAATGGCATGTTAGAGCCCAATGGGTAGCATGACCTGAGTTACATTAAATGACCCAATATGTAATAAAAGAAATATGTAACAAAACCCTAAATGTAATATCTTGTCAAAAATTTAACAAAAGTTTCGAGCCTGAAACACAACAAAAAGAATGTATTAAAAGCCTGGATGTAATAACTGACACAAACTGTAGAAAAATGTTTCACTTTGACTAAAAAATTATTTTGTTTTGGGTTCATAATCTGTTACATGACTGACCAGCTATGACATATTTGGTTTTATTACATTTTTGGCTGTTGTCACAATGGGACTTTAACAAGGAATTTTATATCCTCTGTACTTATTGGGTCGAAGGTGGGCCGCAAACATTTTTGAAACTTTAAAAATAGGCCCTGAGTTGGAAGAGGTTGAGATCCACTGAATTAGAATATTAAACAGAATATTTTTATGTCACAAACAAGGCGTCTCTGTGTGAATGTTGTTCTTTCCCACTGCAGAGTCTCCACAGTCCTGTGTCAACAAGGAAAACATCTGTATTTGTACAGTAGGAGAGGGACTTTGAGTTATGGTCTAAACTCAGGCTTTTCCTGTACAGTAACTCATTACAGCATGTGTGAGACAACGCATTCAGAACGTAAATCCATCACAAATAAAGAGAGAGGGATGGCGTGTGGCTTTTTATGGGTGTTAAACACGAAAAACATCTTCACCGCACTTTCACATTGTGGATGAAAGAACAAGTAAAACAGACAAACTATCCGCCCAGTGTGTGAATTAAGTGACACATCCTCTCACACACAAACATGAACACACACCCCTGCCCACACTCCCCTTCCACCCCTCTCCACCCTGTCATTTTCAGGAAGGAGCGAGGCTCTGAACTGCTTTTGAAAAATTATTTATATCTTCAAACTCAAAGACGCCTTGTCATTAAAAGACCTTGTATAGAAACAAGAACCAGTTCCTCCCATTGCTGCTTCACTCCCACAACCCTTTTCCTCCACGCCACCCTCTCTCGTCCCAGCCAACACCTTTGTGGTTTTCTCCAAGAAGTGCCAGGTCAGGAATGTCCTGAAGATGTTAAATTTAACACGAGTATTGAAACAAAACTCATCTTCTGTTCTTTTCCTCACACTTTCTACACAGCGGCCAACATCCGGCTCTGTCACCATAAATCTCCAGCGTCTGTAACCAGCAGCCACATTCACCATCGTGTTCCCACGAAAACCAAAAACTCCATTAACCTCCTAACCCACACGTTCCCCCCTCTGCTTCTCTGGAGAAGTTTCAGAGCTGTGAAAGCTGAAAATCAAAGTCAGTCATCTTACTAAGTGGTGAGGTGAGGACGGAAATTCAAACTAGATGTCTTCAGACTAAACTGTTTTATTTCCACAAATTCTGCTAAGTGGCGGGAAAAAGCTTTCGCGAAGAGTTTTAACTCATTACGAAAATTCATCCTGATGTCACTGTCTGACCCAAAGAAGAGAACAAGAACAGAAGCGAGCAGACTGTTTTTCTGATTCTCCTAAACACCAACTGTTTAACTAAAGAGAAGATCAGCAAATAGATGGAATTGACTTTGTCCTGCCAATTTTATATTTATTGCTATACTGTCATATCCATAGACTGTATAATGAGTGGACGTAACGACGTTTGGCTCAAACTGAAGCCTCCAGCAGATGCCCCGCCCCCTGGTGTCTGGCTGCAGTATAGGTCATAAGCCCCGCCCCGTGGTGTCTGGCTGCAGTATAGGTCATAAGCCCCGCCTCCCCATGTATTCCAGATATGTGCCGGGAAAACTTTAAAATATTACGATACCTCGTAGAAACGTTTCTCTCATCCTTACGCTAAGGTGGTATGACGATGTCATTTGGCTGCATGGTGTTCAGGTGTTTTTTTTCCTGAGAAGTTGGTTCCTCATTAGTTATTGGACTTTAAAAAAACGCAATATAAGTTTTGTTTTACGATAGTTGACAGCTGCAGTTCGTGAGTAGTTTTTACCAGGGATATAAGAAACTTCGGGAAAGAGAGCCAAAAGGAGACTAAACCCTCTGAAGAAGAAGAAATAAATATTTTTATTTCTCTTTTTTACTTGGCTCCACCGGAAATTCTCTACTGCGCAGACTCTGGCTGCACAATGGCGGCAAGAGAAACGGGGTTTTTTGGCTTCAAAATCGTAGAACGTTGACAGGCGGAGCCACGCTGTCCATTCTATATACATGCAATGGTCATATCGTGTACTTGTTATTTATTTTGGCTTTGGAAAGAAAATGTATCAGAGCACTAATTAAGTACCACTACTATAGAGGTGTGAGCTGGAATGACAACAAAGTTCCTTGAATCCTTGAAACCTTGAATGCAACAGCAACAACAACAAAAGCAGCATCAACGAAAAACAATTAAAACGGAAACAGTAGCAACAAAAGAAACAACAACAACAGTTTTGCTTTTCCGGTACAAGGACTACATTTCCCATGAACACCTTCACCAAATATCGTAAAAGACGTGATTCTCACCATGATACTCTTGTTTTGAGCTGAATGAATAGAGTTCAGATCTTTTTAACACTACTTGTCTTTGTTCAAGACAACTTTACCCAGGATTTAAAAGAGTGTGGCAAATGTCATCACACAATTCCTTTGGGAAAAAGGCAAGATTGTGCTTCTCACTGCTGAACTTTGCCAACCGCTATTGTGTCGTTATTGCAAAAGCAACAGCAACAACAACAAAAGCAGAATCAGTGAAAAACAGAAATGAACAAAGATAAACTTGGGAAGGTGTTTTGGCTTGAAAAAATGCTGAACAAACAAGGCCCTGTTTACACGTCAACAATTTGCGGGTGAAATGCAAAGGTAGTATTGCGTTTGCGCGTGTAATCGCAAACTTTTGAGAACGCATTCCAGCGTGGAACTTTTTTTGAAACACTGTTTTTACTGTCTCCGTGTACACACTTAGCCGGGGGAAACCTTGATTCGCTGCAGTCACGTTCAGCTTGGCGAGTGTGCAATAAGCCTCCACTGTGCCAGGCACGAACAGAAAAACAACAACAACAACAACAGTTGGGTCAATGACAAAAAGAGGGTCTAAAAATGTATTTTTAAAAAGTTCTTCTCTGAAAATGGATAAAAAACATATTTCTGAGTGAAGAATTATGTTTTCTGACAGATTTCAGTAGTTGACCAACATTTCAAAGTTTTTAGGTTCATTATTTTTTAGTATTTTTAATTTGAGCACCCAAAAATGTCAGTTGGCACAACCAAATATATGAAAATATATTTATATGTTCCTGTTATTTTTTCTGTGTGAAATTATTGGCAAGTTTCTGTAGTGACTCATACATTTTCATACATGTTTCATGTCTTTTATTTGTGAATAAGATAAATAATTTGATGTTAAAATAACATTTCGGGGCGCGGATGGCCGAGTGGATATGGCTGCGCACCATGAGGCTATGCCCTCAAGCGGGCGGCCTGGGTTCGAATCCGACCTGTGGCCAATTTCCCGCATGTCACTCCCCACTCTCTCTCTCCCCTTTCCGACACTATCCACTGTCCTCCTCTATATAATAAAGGCACAAAAAGCCAAAAAAATAACTTTAAAATAACATTTCACATTATTACATTGGTTGTACCACCTGACATGGAAATTGTTCCAGTCACCAATGAAGTGAAAAAAACTTTGTTATCAGTATTTCAGAGAAATCTACAAACTTTTCATCGTCATGTAATTGACCCAGTTACCTTTAGTTTCTTTCTTCTACTGCTGAATCTACTACCAGCCATCTACAACAACGTGCATTCATTGCGCTATTTCAGCATTTAGAGACGACAAAGATTTTATTTGAAACTTCAGATGACTGGCTCAGCTCTTCTTCAGCCTCTATACTGTTGTGGTGTATACAGCTTCCACAGTTATATCGCCATCTACAGGCCTGTCATGCACACTACAGCATTTTCAGTCCCTCAATGTTTCTGTGTAGACACAGATTTTCCTGCATTTCAGGGCAAAACGCTTTGAAACATTGTCGTTTAATGGAGCCTAAGACTGCACTCTGTGTCTCTGTGAAAAGTCAATCACTATGACAGGTAAAAATTAATTTTATTTTATTGTTTGTTTGATGTGGACATCCCAATAACATTGGACAAACCAGATGCATTGTTTCAGTATTTTAGCACAGGTGCAAATTCTCAACACTTGTCCACAGCAGAAATCATAAAATAATTCAAGTAGTGAGAGATAGTACAGAAGTAGAAAAAACATAGTGCATTATAACATACAGAACTAATAAAAGCGGTTGTTACAAATTAACCCTGTGGTGCAGAGTGGTCACTACAGTGGACACCTATTTAAAAGTTATTTACTCCTAAATTCAAAGGTTCATGTGGTGGAAATTCATGTTAGCCTGTGTCTAAAAAAAGTTTTAGAAAAACATTTGTGGGTGAAAAAGCTTAAAAACTGTAAATTATTCAGTGTTGAAATGGATGAAAATGAGTTAAAATGTTTAACTAAAATAAAGATTATCCATGAAATTACCATAAAAGAAACAAAAAAAGAAAAGAAGTCAAACAAAAAAAAGAGTCATATTTCCATTAAGTTCACGTTTTATGTTGAATGCTCAGTTACAAATATTAAAATAAATGGAAAACTTTTTTTCATGCTTTAAGACAAATAAAAACACTCAACGGGGAAAATCCTGACACTGACTTTCATAATTCATACATCAGGGGGTTGATAAATACACATGTTTTATAGTATAGGCATTATGATAAAGCAATCATCCCTTTAAAATTATTCATGTGAGAAATGTTGTTTTGATTTTAGCCCTTTGTTAAAAACATTACTGTCTGTCTCTAGTTTTAGATTAGTGGGTAGAGATTTCCAAAGTTTTGCTCATTTAACTGGTTTTATTTTTGGTTTCAAACTGCACTAAGTCCAGACTGTCTTAGTTTGGTCTGACTGTAAGTTTTTCCTCTTGAGCTTGTGAAAAAGAACAGTCTCTTGTTGTGTCCTGAGTCTGCGTTTATCCCATATAATCATTCACTGCTTTGTATTTAAGCATCAGCTCTCAGGGAAACACCAGAACAGGCTGTAGCAGCTGTAGATAAATTCATCTGTGAGCTACATTGATGCAGTCCTCCTGCCTGACTAAACAACCATCACTGCAAATAAACATGAGAGCTAAAAAAGATGGAGGACAGTGCATTGTGGGTAAGGAGGTGAACTGAAAAGCTCAGGGATGGTTGAGGTAAAAAGAAGAAGGAGTGGAGCCTGGAGGAGTGGCAGCAGTGGAGGGAGGTGGAGGTAAAATTGGAGTGTAATTACTCTCTTAGCCTCTTAAATTAGAGGGGAGGTGCTGCCGGCCCCCTGCTGCTCCTTCCTTTTCATTTCCTCCTCTTCTCTCCCCAGAGGAACACAGAGCGGACTCTGTGAGCGATCACTGCTGTGGAAATGAATTTCATCTGAACAACTACACAGAGACCTTTAAGGTTACACGTGGATCATTCTGCCCTCTGCAGCTGTGAGCGCAGGTCAACGTTTTACGTCTCTGCCTGAAAGGAAATGAAGGGTCGTATGCAAAACCTTCAGAGTGGGACGAGACCACAACAAGAGGCAGAAGAGTCTGAACATTATCCCTGCTGTGATAAGTCACATCAAACTGAATGTTTTTATCCACTCTGAGGCCAAAACTTAAACATTTGATCTGCTGTTTTCACCCTCTCTGAATAGAAAGAGCTTTTTCTTTCCTCTGCTGTGGACAAACAGCTTTTTATACAGAAACATTCAGTGTTGGAGAGTGCACAGTTAGGTGTAGAGATGGGATTTGTGGCTCTTTGAGAGGAGCCGGATCTTGGTGAGCCGTTCCTTTCAAAGAGCCGTTCAAAAAAACTGACTCCTTTGGCGCATTTTAATATTTATTAAATAATTATAATATATAATAATTATTTATTATTTAAGAAGCCGGCCTGGCCTTTACTCATTTTATCTTGGAAATAATCACTGGGAGGAACGAATTTAGATATCCCACCAATATGGGTTTGAATTATTCTGAAATATTGACTTTAGCCTTATTAACGTGTGGATTAGATTTTAAAGTCTGATCTGGGTTCATTGTTAATATTCCACAGGGTGGCGCCATATCACTCTGCTTTGACAGTGACGTCACTATTTTGAATAACCCCTTGTGTATTTTATACAGGTGTAAACCATGACTTGAACGCAACGGATCCCAGCTGCGACTCGGTTCCCATCGTTCATATTAACGAGCCGTTCAAAAGAACCGGTTCGTTCGTGAACGTCACAACACTAGTTAGGTGGGGGTTTGTACCATAAAAGCACAACTACGCAGTCAGGGGTTCTGTACTTTGTTCAAGGGCACCTGATGTGATGCTGATGCACTTGTAGCTATCAGCACAATTCCTCGTCTTTGTCAATACTGGGACTTGAACCAGTGACCCTGTGATGGTAAATAATAGGAGCACAAGAAGAGGAAATAAAGGTGTTCTTTCTTATGGCCTTGAAAATAATGTTTCCCCGTAAGTGAAAAGAAATGTATGGGTGCTACGATGAAAATTTAGTATGTCAACCAAATTTATATAAGGATGATGTGTCGTGCAGGAAGGGGGTCATGACCAGGGAGAAAAGGGTGCAGGTGGAGAGTTGACACGGGACAAAAGCTTCGGACTATCTGTGGTTGGGGAAAAGTGATTTAAAATCAATTAAAAGAAGAAATTGTTGTTACACTGCAAAAACGGAAATCTAAGCAAGTCATTATGTCTTATCTGAAGTAAAAATTGTCTTATTGGTCTTAATTTGAGCCACATTCACCAAACCAGGTCATAAAAATGTCTTGTTTCAAGTTTTTTAAAGACAAGAATGAGGTGTAAATTGCTTGTAACAAGTCAAAAAAATCTGCCAATTGTTGATAAATGTATCAACAATTATATACTCAAAAATTGGGTAAATTCTTCCTTATGAAATAGATTTTACAACTAACTACTTATTACAAATGATTAGGATTTACTCATGGTTGTAGCATATTTAAAAACATCACATTTTGCCATGTGATCATGAGTGAGGAGGGCACACAGTGGACATGAGCGCATGCCAAAAATGGGCACATAAAGTGGGTCACACAGGCTGTCTTTGCCCTGACATAGACTGACTGTCTACGCTCCACAGTTAGACCCGTAGGATATCATTAAATAATGGTATCTTCTTCTGCAGAACTCTAAATAGAGTAAATACGAAGACATGACTTTCAAGAGGTATCCTACTGGTCTAAGCTGTGGAGTATAGACAGTCAGTATATGTCAGGGCATAGACAGCCTGTGTGACCTATGTGATACCCCCATTTTCAGCAGGTTCACATGTACACTGTGTGCCCTCCCCACCCATGGTCACAAAGTAAAATGTGATATTTTTAAATACGCTATAACCATGAGTAAATACTACTCATTTAGTCATCAACTTTATTTCATGAGGTTAAGAGGAATTTACCCAAAATATTTGAGTATATTATTGTTGATATATTAAGGTAATAGTTCCTAAAAAAAAGAGAAAAAAAAATAAGAGGGTAAACTGAGTGCAAATTGTTGCCTCAAGTATACTTAGTAGATTGTATGGGTTGCTTTTTAAAGTTTTTTTTTTTTTTTTCGGCTTTTTTGTGCCTTTATTTGATAGAGGAGGACAGTGGATAGTGTCGGAAAGGGGAGAGAGAGTGGGGAGTGACATGCGGGAAATTGGCCACAGGTCGGATTCGAACCCTGGCCGCCCGCTCGAGGACATAGCCTCATGGTGCGCAGCCTTATCCACTCGGCCATCCGCGCCCCAGTATGGGTTGCTTTTTATGGTGTACCCTGATTATACTTCAAAGTTTTCAAGGATCTCAAGAAAGACTTTTTGTGGATTCAACCTCTAAAATGAAGTTGTTAGAAGAATTGTGTTTGGGACACAGCAAGCATCGAAGTTTTCATGACGAGAAATTTGCTGCACGTGTAGAAGAAAGGCAAAATTAAAAAAAGCCTGAAGGTCATTCCTGGAGAATCATGTTGCAGAAGGATGGTTTACCATTCAACACCACTGAAGACATTTAACAGTACAAAGACTCATCATTCCCTCCTTGTCTTTTCTTGTCTTCTTCAGCTTTAACCCTCTCAGATTACAGCACCTCCTGTTATTGTATCCAGAGTAACTGCAGTTGATCTCTGTCCCTGCTGAGACTCTCTCAGACCTGACTGCACTTTTAAGAAGTTGTTGGGCCATAAACAGCGACTTTGAGATGCAGCCTGGATTGTAAATATTGGTTCCTGATGATACATTAAACTCCCTGAGGGGACATTAGCTGAGATTATATTTTTAATGTCTCTGTTTGAATATTGCAGCTTTTACGGTCACACAGCAGAAAAAGGCAGACAGTGTTGAGCCGGTGAGGGGAAAACTCATTTCCTTTATGCTTTATGGAGCAGTGTGTGCTGATCTCTGCTGCTGCTGCTGCCAGGCTGGTAATTTGAGAAACACAAATATTTCCAGAAGGCAGAGATGGATGAAATATCTTGGGTAAGTAAACTTTACTAAAGCCAAGCCCCTTTTTTTTGTGGAAAAATACAAGGGAATTAAAATGTGTCCCCTTGTCAAGTCTGTGCCTTCAATCTAAACCTGAGCAGAGCCTGAATATAAACTAAGTTCTGCAAAACCACAAAAAGCACCACAAACATACTTATAAATAAAGTGAATCCAACCAAGAATCCTCAGAAAAAGTCCAAGAACCACTTGAACCTGAAGTGTTAAGTGGTAAAGATAACTGATGGATGGAGTTAAGTGGTGCTCAATAAACCGTCTGTGTTAGGTCTGAACTCAGCAGCAGGTAGACAACAACACTGAGACAGTGGTGTGCAAAAAGAGGGGGGCGGGGGGGCTTGTTGCCCAAATGCACCAAAGTGCCTGCTTGAGAGCCAAAACACACCGGGGGGCCAAAAAACACACTATACTGACCTCTGGGGACCAATGGGTCGCCACTGACCTGTGTCTTAAATCAGGTGTAAATTGCACTTTGAACAATTATCCAATAACCAATTTATTTCTCATTTAAATACTAAATATTTGTTTTAATATTTTTGGTGTGGGTCCCTAGCCCTTTCTTTGTCAGTATGCCTCTTGATTTCAGTTTAAAAAATTGTGAAATCAACCTCATAAGAGCTATATATATATATATATATATATATATATATATATATATATATATATATATATATATATATATATATATATATATATTCTTGTGTTTCAAGTACATGGGCCAGACGTGACCATCAAACAGGCCTGGGGGGTCTGGCACCGTGTAGTTCCTGTTGTGTCACCTGACTTTTACTGATCTTACTGGAAAAAAAATTTATAAATGTGTTTCATGCCAATAATATTTACCATGGCAACATCTATGGTGCTACAGGTCAAGTAGTGACACAAAATATAGATTTGAAACCAAAATAGATTGATGGATCCTTTGGGCTAAAATTTGAGGCGTTCCACTTTCTTATCCTGTTTTCAACATGTCTCAAAGCGTTGTTTCCTTCCACTAATGTGTTTGCAGACACAGTATGAAAGGTAAACAAAAACATCACGATCCAGAATGCAGCTTTTCACATGACTGAATAAACATCATCACATTTTTTTCATTTACACCTTTGAGGGACAGAGCCATGACATTTCTGTATTTAGAAAAGTATGAGTAAAATGTTCTTCTTTCATAGCTTGTTGCACATTTGTAGCAATTTATTGAGTTAGTCTGGTCATGTTTCATAAAAGCTTGAGATATAAGGGTTGTTGTTTTTTTTGTAAAATGAGAATTTCATGCAAGAAATGAAGCTACAACATGTAAAACTGTAAAGATAAGTTCTGGCAGACTTGGTATGACAGGTCTTAAAGGGTTAAAGCTTCTGACCCAGAGTTTAGATTGAACCTCTTTTTGTAGAGACGGTAGATGGAGATGTTATGATGGAGACAAATAAAACACAACATTACAGCTTCCCTGTGGTGGCCTTCAAGTGCTGAAAGAGAAAGTTAAAGCGTCTCCTCAGCCGTGATGTCGATGACCGAGGAGGGGGTGGATTTAATTAAAGGGGCTTTTTCAAACTAATTAAAAAACTAATGATAATTTAACTCGAGTTCCATGGGAACCAATTACTTCACAGCATATGTGCATTTAGAGCAGCTGTGTGTACGACGGTGTGTGTTTCTGACTGACCTTAGTGGGGGACAGAAAGCTGTGAGACAGGCTGGTAGAAAAAGTAAAAAGGCTGGAAAACAAAGCATGTTGACTTTAGACATTGATGTTTAATGTTTTGGCTCTTAATTCAAGTGGTCTCAAGTGTTTCTCTCTCTCTCACACACACACACAAATACACAGACACATACACAGACACAAACAGAGCTAGAGTATTTGGTTTGTTATCAAAAAGAGAAAGAGAAGAATCACATGACATACATTATCAGTTTTAATATACTCAATATAATCAATTGTAGTTATTTATTTACAGTTATTATATTGTTTTAAAATTATACCTTCTCTAGCTACTTCAATATGAAGCATGCAGAAATTTTCAATAGATTTCATTTCTCTGTTTACAAACAGCATCCAAACTCGTCTCCTCCTCTCAGCATCAGCTGCTGCGCATGCTCACTACCCACAACCATATCTAATAGCATGGCTAACAGTTGCAGCGTTGTAAGAACCATAGATGGTAAAAAAAACAGCCGTGTCAGCACCTGCAGCATCATGTGAGAGAAACTCAAGTGCTGTACACCTGACTTCCTGCAGGTAAATGAGATGCACTGCAGATAAAGAATCATTCTTTCTCTGTGTTGCTATCGTAGTCGTTCAGCAGAGCTTCTCCCACTCGCTATCATCAGCACACAAAGTCACATGCACACTGGGAACGCTGTGATTGGCTGGTCATCAGTCATAAAACTCCTGCCCTCTGCCTAAAAGCATCCTGAGTCCTGATATTAACAAAACAGGGGAGGAGGGGGTCTATAAGGGGGTGAGGCACACACAGACACTGTTACACAAGTACAATGGCCCTGAGATGATGATTTAGCAGGGTTGTTCTTATAAAAACAATTTTTTTAATTTTCATAGAAATTCTGCATACTCTACCCTTAAATAATCCTCCATTCTTAACATTTTCATTCATGTTTAGATGTTATAGATCACAGTGAACTCAACATTTTCCTCCACAGAGAGGTTTAAATAAGTGTTTTCTATTGTTATTCTGAACAGATAAAGAAAGCATCACCTAAAGAAGATCCTTCAAGGTCCCACAGTCCTTTGCCTGCATTGTCCTCCTCCTTTAACACAACCTCAGCTTACACTGTGGAGCTGCTTCAGAACTTCGGTCTTTTTTTTCTTTCTTCATTACTCCTTTCACTCTTGTGTTGTGTGTTTTAATACTGATAGTTTTTGCACTCTCCTCTTGTTATCTTGTCTCTGATGATTTTGCAGCCATAGACCTAAAAGTGTATGATCTCCACACACAGCAGACAGTGTCTCTAGATTACAGGATTGAAGTGGGACAGTAATACTGATAATAGTGAAAGGATTAATATCCCTGGGACATCGTGTTACAACCATAATGTACAGTCTGAGATCAACGTACCGACTCAAATCTATGAAAAATGTGAGGACTCTGTGAGTGGTCTATAAATAATCCCACTTTAAATCTCTGAATGTGCATTATTACAACTTAAAGTGGAATTACTGGCACCAAATAAGAACACAAGGATGTGTATGTTTACATTTCTGTCAAGGTCACAAACAAATCCAAAGTCTTTCAGTAGCGTCTCATTAAACTGCATTTGGATTGTGCAAAGTCTACTTGTATAAAGCTGAAGCTCTGTACATTCTGCAGAAACTCATCCAAAAAAAAAAAACAGGTAAAAGTTATGAAATGGAGCAAATAGAGGTAAAAAGTGGGGAATAAAAATCATCCAGAATGCAGGAAGAGAAATATTTGGGTCAAAAAAAGTTGTTTTCAGGAGAAAATAGCCTGAATCTGTGAAACAATCCTGACCAAATCCAGATTCTGATCCTGCCATAAAAACATCCTGACATATTTTGCCCATGTTGCCCCTAGAGGTGAACACTTTCCTTGGTCAGAAGCAGAGTTTGCTGACATTTATGCAGCATGTAACACTGCAGAAAACTGAGCACTTATCATCTGGTGCAAAGAGACACCTGAGGGACAGGTGAGCTCTGAGTTCATCAGTCTGTGATGCTGGGACAAGGAGGTTTGAGCAGATATGAGGTGTAGTCACATTGGCCAGTTAAAGCCTGTTGTACTTAAGCAAAATTGCCCCCCTCTAGCGCCATTCCCCTGCTGGCCAGTACGGCTCACGGTCACACAACTCTAATATGAACAAGACTCAAGCAAGATTGCAGACACACTCACAGCCCACCTACGTCATCATGTAGTATCTGTACACAAGACAAGATATAATCGGAGTTAGCGCAATATGGAGAATACAGAGAACTTTGGTACAACTGAAGTTAGTTTTGGCCCATGTTAAGTCGTTTTGGTCCAACACAGCCCTCTGACGTCCCTACTATTGATTGGAACTATTGTCAAGAGGAGCGGTCGCGGCAATTGCACCACATGGATTATCCATCACGTGTGCACATGTACATGCCTTAAGTGACTGATTTTTACAGAGATGACTAAAAGAAGTAGTGAAGTAGTTCTCAAATATTCAAAATTCATCAATATGTTTCTTTATTAATTTGTTGCTTAAAGCTGCTGGACCTTGATTTTCACAAAACCAAATGAAGGCCTCTGAGAAAATTTGGACATGCCTGAGTCTCAGCTAACCTTGCAGGGCAGATGGAGCTGCCTGATTCATTCCTGAAATCCTGCAGATCCATCTTGCTATGATCCAATCACAACCGATTTCACCCGGTACAAAATTGACCGGGCCAATCAGAGAAGAGAGGCGGGAGCTGTAGGAGCTGCAGACGTGACGTCAGCTGGAAGCGTCTGAACGTTTGAAAACAATGGCGGAGTGTGAAGTGGTCTTCATGGACGCGGGGATATCTGCAGTTTTATCAGAAATAGACCCAAAATCTTCTCTAAATGAAGAACAGAGAACGTCACTTAAAGCCTTTTTGATGGGAAACAATGTTTTTGCTCTTCATCGGTCGGGAGAAGAGCAAAATCGGACTAGTGGAATATCTCCGCAGCGGATATATGAACTTTCTGTCTGGTGTCAGGTTACAAATCTGCTACGTCTCTGTGGCTTGATGCGGATTGGTCTGTGATGAGCACGTTGTCCAATCACCAGCTGCTACATTTTTTTAAGTCCCGCCTCTGAAAGCACTTTCTAGCGCCCCTTACCCAGATGGACTAGTGAAATATCTCCGCGACGGATATTTGTAACTGTCCGTCTGGCTTGTCAGGTTAGAGTCCCAGTGTGCTGACTAGTACTTCATATACACTTTACACACATACGCACACACACACACTGTAAACATTCACTGTCTACTCTCATGTCATCTGATTGATTGGCTGAGGATAAACTGAAGAGTTTCATCCTTACACTGTGTCATCACTTTCCATATAGGATCACCGTCAGCAGATGTCATTCCTGGTGATTGTCTGAACTTGAAAATGCTGAGGGTACAACTGTGTGTGTCAGTCTGAAATGTGACCACCACTATGGATAATGATGTGGTAATGGTGTGTGGAGCTGTCAGACTATCATTACGCTTTAATCCTGATGCAGAGAGAATGAAGTGGATGGACTTCCTCACAGTCAGACTAAGGATGTGCTGCAGCCTAAGTGGTCCCTGACTTGGCCTTTAGTCTCCGTTCCTACAGCAACTGCTCTCTCCATTTGTGGTTTGAATCCACAGGGTGGCAGAGGCTGGAGATCCTGTAGTTTCAGTCTCTCAGCTTGTCGTCTGCTTGATTTACAGGACAGAGCTGTGGGTTGTAGATGGATTCGGAAACTGAAATAGAAGAGGTTTTCTGATGCTTGGTAAAGAGTCAGTTTTTGATTTGAGATGAAGAATAAAGTTCCTTTACACCTCATCACGTGCATTCTTGTGCATTAAACCAGGTAACAAATCACTGAAGCATCCTGGGTGTAAGCTTTCAGGATGTACCAGCAGGTTAGTCAGTGACTGAAAAAGACGTTCAGTGGAACATCTCAGTGTTTTAAAGCAGCCAACATGATGAAAGTTGTCCAAAAAGCAACTGTAAGACTATCCATGAATGTACGCAGAATGGGAAGATACATCCCAAACTTAACTTATGTTCTTTTTTATTTTTAGAAAGATACTGTACATCAGAAAGGGAGAGTTAGTGGTGGCAACATTACATTTTCTAAGGTGGTTATCATCATTATTGGTTATTGGTCACGGCCCTGCTTCCCTCTGTCTGAAAAGATATGATGGGGTTGATGGGAAAGCTGCCCCCCCCTGGTGAGAACTGATTTTCTGTCATCATCTCAATGTGGGCCATCTTGTAATGGGTGCCATAAAAACCAGAGGAAGGTTGGACTGGTTTATAAGATGTGGTCTGTTCCCAGAGGGGAAAGGTTCCTGTGTGAACACCTCCACTGTTCTGCAGTGTAGCTCTTTCCAGAACCATCTGTTGTTCTCACCATTTGAGCTCCCGCTATCAATAAGTGTGAGGATGGATAGACCCAAAAACAGGGACCAGCTCACTATGGGCATAAACCAGTCTCATTATGGTAAACAGTTATTTGTATCTGTAACTCTGTAGTCATGTCTTTGTCATGTGATAAGTGTCTCTGCAATTCTGTATCTGTATCTGTGCCTCTTATGATTAACTTGTGAATCATATTTTGTGTCAACTTAGAAGTTTTATATGAATTAATGTGTATTCACAGATATTTTTTAAGCCGCTTGACCATGCTGTTTTTCTACAACATGATTTTTAATCTTTAAATTGTGACTTCATGTCTTGTAAAACCGCATTTATGCACCTGATCAAAATTTTAAGACCAGTTCAAAAATTGCACAAATGTACATTTTTTTTGCAGATGGATCTTAAACTGGTGTCAGTAGAGTTTCAAAATGCAGCGACACAGGACGATCCTCAACTCAGATTAAGTCGTTGCTTGAGTCGACTGCAGCCTAATAACCATCAGACAGGGTCTAAGAGAGAAGAGCTTTAAGAACAAAAACCTCTTCAAAGGCTTCATCTCCTTCACTAAATGGCTCATTTGGACTTTGACAGAGAGCATCATGGGACATGGAAAGGTGGAAGAAAGTTTGATTCTATGAGGAGAAAAAAAAATGAACCTTGATGGTCCTGATGGCGTCCAACATTACTGGACGTAACGACGTTGGGCTCAAACTGAAGCCTCCAGCAGATGCCCCGCCCCCTGGTGTCTGGCTGCAGTATAGGTCATAAGCCCCGCCTCCCCATGTATTCCAGATATGAGCCGGGAAAACTTAAGAAAATTACGATACCTCGTAGAAACGTTTCTCTCATCCTTACACTAAGGTAGTATGAAGATGTCATCTAGCTGCATGGTGTTCGGTGTTTTTTTTTCTGAGAAGTTAGTTTCTCATTCGTCATTGGACGTTAAAAACCGCGATATAAGTTTCGTTTTACGATAGTTTACAGCTGCTGTTTGTGAGTAGTTTTTATTGGGGATATAAGAAACTTCGGGAAAGAGCCAAAAGGAGACTAAACCTTCTGAAGAAGAAGAAATAAATATTTTTATTTCTCTTTTTTACTTAGCTCCACTGGAAATTCTCTACTGTGCAAACTCTGGCTGCACAATGGCGGCTAGAGAAACGGGGTTTTTTGGCTTCAAAAATGTAGAACGGTGACAGGCGGAAGCACGCTGTCCATTCTATATACAGTCAATGGTCATGACAAGGAGATCCCACTGAGATGTTTTCCAGGCAGCAAAGTGTGTGTATTTGTGTGTGTGTGTGTGTGGGTGGGTGGGCGGGGGGGGCATCATGATCTGTGTTTTTGAACAATGGAGCTGACGGTTGTTTAGGGCATCAAACGACGGCTGGCTATGTGGAGATGTTACATGGGCGTCCTTCATGACCGAGGACCCTGCTCTGTGAGCTAATGACTGAGTTTATCAACAGGACAACAGTTCACAATGTCCGCCTGACAGAGGACTTCTTCTTCTTCCAGAGGAATAATCTCTCTTTTGGAGCATCCTGTGTGTTCCCCTGATCTAAATCACATTGAGAACATTATGGGATGGATGGAGAGGGAAGTTTACAAAAATGGACATCAGTTCCAGACATCGGAGGCCAAACATGAAGCATCTTCCCTACTTTGAGCAATGTTCCCACTAACCTCCTGCAAACACTCAAATCAAACATGAACAAACTGATGTTTGAAGTGATCAATAAGAATGATGGAGCTCTTCATTACTGAGGTGTTTTTTTTTTCAAGACTTTGATTTCTCTTTTTTCTTCAACTTATGATAAGCTGAGCAGACTTTTTACCTTCAACTGTTGTTTTCAGTAAATTGCTTTCTCTATAGAATCACTCCCATTTCTTATTTCGGCATTTTGAAACTATACTTTGAACTTTTTAAGATCCAACAATGAAAATGTGAATTTTTGCAATTTTTACTGTGGAGTCTTGAACTAGTCTTAAGATTTTAATCAAGATGCATAATTCATTGATTTGGAAATCATGGCCCATCCCTGCTAAAAAGTGAGAGAAGCATTAGAAACCAGCATCACCAGACTTGTCTGTCTCACTATCCCAGCATGCTTTGAGTATGGAAGCAGTTGCTTTCTTCTTGTAAATTAAATTAGTGTTACTGATTAGGCATCATCTCTAAAACTTAAACTTACACGCTAAATTTTACAGTCCCACTGCTATTAACAATTTGTATCTGAGCCTATGTATTCTGTAAGAAATAAAGAAGCAATCATAATAAAACAAGCTTAGATGTCTTATCTCAGGTCATGTTTACTCATTTACACACATTTCATACCCTGTTAGTCTCTGTGAGGCATTTTTAGACTGACTCCTTTTTCTTCCTACAGAAAGAGAGCAGGCAGCACAATGAAAGAAGGGTTAAGAGATATAATTTATGACTACCAAGGTTACCAAAATGTTACATTCTCCCAGCATATCATTACAGAACATGTAGATCCTGCCCAGCCTATTTCCCTGAACAGAAACATGAAATCAGCCTGACCACATACACGGTGCAGTGCCCTACTGTGTTTGGTTTGGAGCCAGCCGCCTGCTGTTTGGCTTCTTTCAATCTGCAGGGCAGCAGGTCTGTCATTATGTGAGCGGGGCTCTGGGTGTGTCTGAGAGGCAGTCAGCCAGAAACTAAAAACCAGGCCACGCAGCAGAAACATCTGTCCTCGTGCTTTTACTGTGAGGGAACAACATCCCCTGCTGGCTGTGGGAGGAACTACTATGAACTGCTCAGTGGCTGTTTTCCAATTCTCATACTACACCAGCAGTACGTACTGATTTGCCCAAAATGCAGTATGCAGTAAGGGAACAAATGTGAAAGTTTCAGTATGCCAAAACTACCTGGATGTCCTACTGATCCAGGAAAATTTCTCAGCATGCATTGGACCAGTCTACCTGGCATTCTGTTTCCCACAATGCAAAGCGCCTGGCTGCAGGTCTGAATTGAAAATGACAGAGACTGGAGAAAGTTTGGGCAAAGCAGCGAAACAATTCAAGTGTAAAACTCTAAAACATCTTTTAAGTGGGGGATTTACATTGTATACATTTTCCTATTAACATATTTGAAACCATACATGCATTATGAGTTTTCCATCATCTCTAAATATAAAAAGTCAATAAAATCCGGATTATTTTCAAGGAATAATATGGCGTAATGTTAAAAATCAAATACAGCCACATTCAAACACAGACGTCCTCTACAGTGATTACAAAACATCAGAGGTCTCCTTGTAAAACTAATCCAGTTTAAAGTGCTGAGCCCCATAATCATTTGTAATAACTTCAGAGGACGTCTGTGTTTTAATCCTGTTCTGTGTGTTCAATTTGCGACTTTTCAAACCCACAAATTCCAGCCACTTCCTCCAAAATTTAGAGATTTCTTTCTGGAGAATTTATTGATTCAGTATTTATTAAGTTTTCCTAATATAATTTAATCATAATAAATTATGTTAAAGTCAAGGAAAAAATCCATCAGCTTTACTCTCGCATTCCTCAAACTGGAAACCAGAGAAGCAAACTACAAAACAGACCAAACAGATCTGTCATACTATATACTACATTCACATACAGTAGGCAGTGTCTACTACTTACTGCATTGGAAAGTAGTAGGCAAATTCGAAAACAGCCAAGTCTTTCTAGTATTTCAGTTTTCCACATTGTCAGCCTTCTGTAACTTATCAGTATGTTGCTCAAACAAAACTGACACTTCCTCTCAATCTTTAAAAAAAGGAATAAATGATATAAACTAGGGCCACGTCTACGCCACAACAGTTTCAGGCTGAAAAGCAAAAGTATTGTTGCGTTTTAGCCTCCTGTTTACCCGGCAACAGCGTTTCAGCCGACATACAATGCAAACTTTTGAAAATGCTCTCCAGAGTGGAATTTTTCTGAAATGTTGTTACGCCCGGCTCCACTGTGCCAAGCACAAACCGAAAAACAACAACAACAATGACTCACTGCTTCCTTCTTGTGCTGCTGAATTCACGGACCGCCTTCAAAGAAATATGCATTCATTGCACTTTTTCTGCCATCAGAGAAACAGTTTTTAGTATAAACTCCAGATGATAAGCTCATTTCTTCTTCAGCCTCTGTACTGTTGTTGTGTATGCGGCTCCTACAATTATATCGCCATCTACAGGCCTGACATGGGTACTACAGCATTTTAAGTCCTTTAGTGTTTCCAAGTAACAGATTTTTTCCACACTGTTTTAGGTCGTTTTAGGGTGAAACACTGTGAAGCGTTCTCTATGGAGAGAAATCTGTGTGTTAATTATGCAATTAAAAATAATGAATTTGAGACTAAAAAAAAAAATTGTGATTCCAAAAACCCAAATCATACCAATGAATAAATGAAATATATTTGTGATTGAACTTTTTTTCTTGGTAGAAGTTGTCACATTCTCTGTAGCTGCTCAGTCTCTGCTCAGGTCGTCCTGTCAACTTTAAAACCTGGCAGAGAACCAGCGGAGGTCTATAGTTTGACTTGACTGTGGAGAATCCTCTCATGCTGCTGAAATGGCGTCATCTGGTGGATGACAATGGTACGTTTCTGTAAAGGAGTGATAATAACTCACAGGTGTGTGAGGAACACATTTACATGTTGCCAGCATTAAAAGCCAAACTAGTCTCGCTGATCTCCATCCAGTCCTACACCATGTGTCTCTGAGCATGTAAGACTGTTTACCTTTAACTCTATTCTCCTAACGTTTTATGTTCATGTGAATGATACAAATCTGAGATGATGTTTAAAGATTATGTTAACCTGTTACTTCAATTGCTTATTTGACACAGAAACAACGATTTGGATGGAAACAAATCCTCAAACCTACTCCAAATGTTATTGCCTCCTTAAGTAGAGACTCTTAGGTAGTCATCTCTAAACTTGAACCTCATAAAGTCTAATATAATTATAAACCAACAAAAAAAATTGTAGGTTTGTCATTGAATTTCAATTACTGATATGCAAAGAGATTACCCAATAAAGCATTTTAAATCAATCATTGCTGAAGACACAATAACTCTATCTATCTATCTATCTATCTATCTATCTATCTATCTATCCATCTATCTATCCATCTATCTATCTATCTATCTATCTATCTATCTATCTATCTATCGTCAGTTTTGAAACAAGCAAATACTTGCACAAAAACAATAAAGTTTATCAGTTCAAACATTAAATATCTTGTCTTTATGGTGTATTCAATTGAATATTTGTTGACGAGGATTTGCAAATCATTGCATTCTGTTTTTATTTACATTTTAAACAATGTCCCAACTTCATTGGAATTGGGGGTTTTTCTCTCTCTCTCTCTCTCTCTCTCTCACACACACACACACACACACACACACACATATATATACTGTATAGGATCAGAAGTTTTGACAGATTAAACCCCATAATGTTAGCACATCATCTGAAATAATTTGTATCCTGCTTTAAATTGTGCTGTGTTTGATGAAGTCAGTACTTACTCTCAAGTTTCTTTTAAATGATTAGAAATGCTTACAAATGAAACCACATGATGTTGTTTTGTCACCTGTGGATTAAAGGGGGGGAATTCATTTCTTAGCAGGCACAGAAAAGCAGCCTGAAATAATTTGTATCCCCCGATAACTTTCACTGTGTTGAATGAAATCAGTTCTAATCCTCAAGTTTTCTTATAAATGATCAGAAGTGTGTGCAAAATAAACCACATGATGTTGTCACATCACCCAAGCATTAAATAAGGGGGATACATTTTCTGGCAGTCACAGCACAGCAGGCTGAAATAATTTGCATCCCCCTAAAACCATCGCTGTGTTTAATAAAAATAATCTCTTCTCTCAAGTTTTCTTACATATGATCAGAATTGTCTACAAAATTAACCCCATGATGTTATCACATCACCTAAGGATTATCAAGGGGGGGATACATTTTCTGGCAGGCACAGCAAAACAAGCAGCAGGGGGCAGCGGCCCACAGGTTGAAAACATAGACTGTATAATGAGTGGACGTAACGACGTTCGGCTCAAACTGAAGCCTCCAGCAGATGCCCCGCCCCCTGGTGTCTGGCTGCAGTATAGGTCATAAGCCCCGCCCCCCCATGTATTCCAGATATGAGCCGGGAAAACTTTAAAAAATTACGATACCTCGTAGAAACGTTTCTTTCATCTTAACGCTAAGGTAGTATGACGATGTCATCTGGCTGCATGGTGTTCAGGTGTTTTTTTTCTGAGAAGTTAGTTTCTCATTAGTTATTGGACGTTAAAAACCGCGATATAAGTTTCGTTTCACGATAGTTGACAGCTGCCGTTCATGAGTAGTTTTTATCGGGATATAAGAAACTTCGGGAAAGAGCCAAAAGGAGACTAAACCCTCTGAAGAAGAAGAAATTAATATTTTTATTTCTCTTTTTAACTTGGCTCCACCGGAAATTCTCTACTGCGCAGACTCTGGCTGCACAATGGCGGCTAGAGAAACAGGGTTTTTTGGCTTCAAAAACGTAGAACGGTGACAGGCGGAAGCACGCTGTCCATTCTATATACAGTCATTGGTTGGGAATCACTTGTCTTGTATTTTTTAAATGGGCAGCTGGTGTGAGTTGACGAATGCATTGAACACACACCGCTGCATATATGGAACGCAGACGGATGTGGTGCATTTCAGGCATTACAAGCAAAAAGTTAACTTGGTGAAAAGTGACTCACAGCAGAGCCCTGTAATTCAGACAAAGTCTTTATTTCTTACTGGTTACTTGATCAGTACATGGACAGAGACAGCGTACTTGTTATATGTATTAATATATAGAATATATTTCAACTTTACATTACACATCTGAATGACAACAAAGCAGGTAAGAGTCCTTCTACTGATGTGAAAAGAAACAAGCTCATAGGGAAGACTCCCACAATATGAAACGATCCAAACAAAGAGAACTTATTGCTCAATACAAATCAATCATAAATGGCAGTAAGTAGAAGAACAGTAGCAGTACACATGAGTCAAGATTATACCAATATGAAGTTACACCCTAGTGTTGTCTATAAAAAACAGAAAGTCTCAGGGAAGAGAAACAGAAGTATGTTGAATTTATTACACAATACAGAAGTGTTAGAGGGTTAGAGTTTTACAACCTGCCCTATAAAATAAAAATATCTACAAGTGCAAGAAGGACTGAGGTCTGTACAAGCTAATACAGGGGCAGCTCACTGACGTGAACGTTCTCAGATCCAGACTGAACTTCTCTATCAGCAGACCTTCAGGAGGAACAGGGAGGATGTCAAAGGTGTGAGGAGGAAATAAATGTGCAAACCAGAGGGAGAGGCGTAGGTCGACAATACTGTACAGCACTTCAAAAGGGACAAAATACATTCAGGGGCCCCCAGGCAGTTTGGATCGAAGTTGTGTAGGAGGACGTGGAGATAGCAAACGCTAGCGTAGCGAGGAGAGAGATCACTGAAAGGTTTCTGTGTGTGCTACATGCAAACTTCAGTGTTCCTGAAATTCATCCTTGAGTTTCTGAGAAAGGTGACGTTTTGGATTTGACCGATGGATCATTTCATCCTAAGAAGCAGGACTTTTTCCTCAACAATAATCTCTTCAGTTTCATCTTTATCACATTCTTTCCCATAAAAAATATCATTCACTCACCATTTGTACATTTGAATCTCTCTCAGTGTTTTGTAGGAATCTCTCTGTGCGCACTTCGCGCCCCCCTGGTGCTTAAACTAACACTACCAACGTTTTAAAAAGTGACTTCAGCTGATAGCCCTTTAGGGTGCGACTGGGTTTACCTGTGAGAGCCGGGGCACCTTGTGATTTTTTTAGGGGAAAGGGGTTTGTTTTTTAAGGTGGCTGGGGGTTGCCCTACATTCTGAGCTTGGCGCCCAAATGGCTCCAAAAAAGCCCCGCCCCTTACAGGTCTCCTCAGGAAAACGCACACCTCAGCAATTGGAAGCTACGCCCCTTCAAAAAAGGGGACCAAAGGGTTTTTGAAAAATAACTTCAGACAGGACAAGGTGACTATGGTATATGAAGACTGTACATTACTAAGCCGAAAACCAGGGGAGCTCATCTCCGATCATCATGGACGAGGTGGTTCAGTGTTTGGATGATAACAGCGCACAGCTTCACTAGTCTAACACTAGTTCTCTAAACAAGGACTACACTGATACAGTAATGGCTACACAGCACGTCAAACACAATCTAACCACATCGCGATGGATTTTGAGTATGTTTTTCTTTGGGTTTGTTCCCTCACAAAGCTCTTCTTGTTTACTACAAGAAATATGTGAATGCACGGGGCACATGGACACCTGTGTGTGTGTGCGTGTGTGTGTGTGAGCTTTGGCTCTGCACTGTAAGGGAAGTCTGCGTCGAGCTCTTTGGTGATGATCCACAGAGAGAGTTCTGCCTCGGTACACAGGGTCTAGTTTGGTTTGGTTCAGTGTGATTGTCGTGTTAAAGACCACAAAGCTGACCGACTATGGCCAGAACCACGTGACTGATGATGGGCGGTGACATCCATGGCTCTACGTAACTATGGACACACTAAGAATGGCCTAATGCTAGACGCTACAGTGATACTACGACGCCCTAGGGTTACTTCCACATTCACATGCATATACAGTTAAATAGACGCCTCTTCTAATCTAAAGTCATGTCGTGGATTGTCTTAGAAATGTGAGGTGACACACGTCTTAAAGCTGCACTCAGCAACATTACCATTCAGTAGACTGATTTTGGCCCATCTCTGCCAACAGAGCAGTGACAGATTTAAGGACTGTATGTGTGTCCAGCCCCAGCAGCAACCTCTAGTCTAAAAATATGAGACAATGCTGAAGTGCTAAAAAGCTGCCGTTCCCCAAGTGACCACTTGAGGCTGGATCCGGAAGTACTGGGAGTCACATGCACACCAAGCCAAAACAAGCCAAACTTAGATTGTTTGCAGAATGGTACAAAAACTGTCTCTGGTATGAATTGATAATTTCGCTAATGGCACACATGGTATGGAGGATTAATTTTTTTTATACCTTGGCAGTTTGGAAGATATTGAAATCTGGGAGCTTGCCCAATCAGAGGCGCGACTCAGATCACGTGACTAACAGGCGCCTAATAACTGTGAGTCTGGGCACACGCCCTTCGTACCATTTCCAATATGGCCGCGCCAGCTGTTTTGCTTCAAAACACCACTTCGGTAACAGATGAGTGATGTCACAGAGACTACGTCCATGTTTTATTCAGTCTATGGTCCAGCCATTAGCAATGAAAACGAACCATTTGTACCATGCTAAAAAAAAAAATCGTATTAGAGGTATGCATAAGCTTGGCTAGTGCCCTTAAATTCAATGGTGGTAGACCCCACTGACACAGGCTCTACTGGCAGGATTACCACACCTGTTAGACTCTTTCAAAGATGGCGGATGGTGTGCTTGTACACCACCATCTAAGACAACATAAATTTGGGGGTCGAATTCCTTTGCCATGTTTATTGGTGTTTATGCTTAGTAATTAATTCTAATTTGTTGTATAAGGGCTTTTCCAAGAGCTTTGTGCACCTGCTTCGTTTCATGGTGCAATTAGACAATTTTCCACTTTTTGGCAGTCGTGCATATGGCTAATGCTACAGCTAAATACACTCTTCCATAAAAATGTGTCAAGTACCAGAGGTCACATACACACCAAATTTTCAGAGCAGAAATGAACATCATTCTCTAACCTGGCAGTTTAGAAGATATTAAGATCAAAGTCACAGCTCAGTTCATGTGACTGACAGGCGTCCAATAGCTGTGAGTTTGGAGACTCAACACCAGTCATTTTGCTTCAAAACTCTACATTAGAAACAAACTACATCCATTTGTTACACAGTCTATGTTTAAGACTAATGGTTCATTTTGTGTAATAACTGTTGGCATAACTTTACTCCACAGTTTAGTTGCTACATTGAGTACAAACATTCAGAAGCTGTTGGGATGCTTTCCTAAGAGTTTAGGCAGTATAATACTTAAAATTGTAAAATATATAACTTACAGAAAAATAACTGGAGGTGAGTGACCATGAAAGACGTTCAGCTCCTTTTCTAATCTGAGATCTGATCCTTTTAAAAATATTCCTGCTACACTGGCTACTTAAATTCTTCATCCTTCCACAAAGTGTCCTGACTTATAGTGTTAGTATAAAAATGAATATTGTAGACTAGGTGTTTGATATATTTCTATAACAAAGGTTCATATTAGTGACTGTTGTACGTCAGGTTTTCTGTCTTTTATGTTCTTATCCAGAGGAAAATCTTACCAAGTGCAGCTTTAAATCAGCGTGTTGGACTCCAGCTACGCTCTTAGACTAACACAGCTCTGTCTAAGCTCTGTCTAAGCTCTACAGGTGCACTGAGCTACAGCTGACTGTGCTCTGTTATCTGAAAGTGTGGACACACCCCGTCTGATGCTCACCTTTCATTTTAGAGAGATTACAAACAACACAGATAGAGATTTTTACATTTTTGTTCACACATCACGAACACAACAAACGCCATTCAACATTTTCATTCTTCATCCCTCAAAAACCTCTTCCTATGTCCTGAACTTTCTGAAAGATTTCACCATTAGCAGCAGCTTATTATGAATGTTATGGTGTAGAATATTATATTTATGTTTTTTTTTTTGTGGATTTGTGTGTGTGTGTTTGTGTGTATAGGGGGGTTAAAAAGGGGGGAGGCAAAGAATGAGGAGACACTTAGCAAACACAAGAGTGACATTTAGAGAATAAAACAAATGCCTCATATTTCAGTGCTGGGTGACGGGTGTTGGGGGTGTTAGTAGTAATACTTATGGTATTTTACAGTGAAGAGGGAAGACGATGGCAGACGGAGGGATCAGGATCAGATCAATGAAGACAGAAAAGGCTGTTTCACTTTTCTCTACCATGTCTGTCTTCATTCATTTAGCCCAGCTCCTCTGTACTGTCATCCCTCCCCAACTCTCCTTCCCTACCTCTACCCCTCCCTCCTTCTTTCTATAACGGCCTAACTCCTCAGCAGGACACCTCCATGGTCTGGGTGACCGTCCCGACCCCCTCGGTGCTGTCAGAATGGGTGCATGCTCGTGAGCGGGAGCCCTCCATGGAGCTGGCGCTGGTCAGGGAGGCCGTCCTGGAGCGAGCCAGGCGAGTCATGCTGGCAGAGGGCACTGCAGAAGACAACCAGAGAGGGGAGACGGAGTTAAAAATGACACTTTTGAAAAAATATCAGTGTGTTAGGATGATGAAAGGGAAGAGTGAGAAGTACATGCTCGTGAGCAGAACTCAAAAATGTTCCTTTTTTTTCTGTGAGACACTCACATTACAGCCGTGACAGGTGCAAGTTGCTAATTGAAGCTGCAAATGTGTCTGCACAGAAACACATCGTCTGCGTCATGCACAGGAGAAACTCAGGGCTCAGTATGTTTGGCTTCATTAGTGCATTAGTGATATTTGATACCACAAATTGCCTTGCCAATCTGATACTGAGTTACAATCAGGGTGGTATGAGTGATACCAATTCAATACTGATACAACTCCTAACCATTTCTCAACAAACATCCCAAACCACAAATTGGCTATTTGTAGAGCTTAAATAGCTCCATTTATGACTCTAATTACGCTCTACTATTGTGTGAATGAAAGTGAATGACTGACTGAGCAACTTGCCAATGTGCTCACGTATTCCACACTTACTCATTCTGCACTGACAAATTCTGTACTAATGAATTTTCAACCTTGAAATGCGCAAGTGTCAATTTGTATAGTGCAGAATTTGTAAGTGCAGGATGCATAAGTCCATTAACACAGTGCACACTTACCCAGTCCCTGCTTATGAGTTCCCAACTAACTAATTCAACACAATTTCTACACTGACAAAAGTGAAAGTGTGGAATGGGGAATTCATAAATGAGAGATGGGTAAGTGCAGAATGCATAGGCGCACTTACGCACTCTGCACTGACCCATTCCACACTTACACATCCCCCACTGATGCATTTAGCACTAAGAAGAAAAAGTAGTTCCCACCAGCTTCGTGTCATTATAAGAAATTTAAACCTGTGGTTTAGAGATGGTCAAGTGTGCGACCATTTACTCTGAAAATGTAATGTTTTTGCGTTTCAGTGCATGTGTTGTAATGTATTATATTCTAATTTATTTATAACTAGGTTTTGCACTTTTTGTAATGCATTTTAATTATGTTGTGCTCATGTCACCTGCTCCAGAGACTACGGTTGAAATGAGCCAACTTGGCTAAATTGGCATCATTACAATAACTTTTATTTATGTGCATTGTCTCTGTATATTTAAACCAATAAACTAAACTAAACTAAACTAAACCAAACTGAAACGAAACAAGTATACATTACCTCAAATGACTGATGTATCAAAAGTATTGAGGGTCAATTCTAGTGCATAGAGAGCATATTGGAGGTATCCATATTGCAGTATGAACTGGCACATCACTACAGGGCTCCTCTAGATCAGAGTGTTCACTGCTGTTCTGTAAGTGAGCAGGTGCACAAGTGAAATTTTAAATTCTGTACTGTTTTGAGCAGCCAAATTACAAAGAGCTTCCCAAATTTTTGAATTACTCAAGTAAAAAACCGAAGTTACCAACAACAAACAGACTAGTGCTTCATCTCTATTTGTATATGGGTCAATGACGTGACGTCCTTTTTTTGTGTCCGAGTGCAATATTTCCTTCCATCATGAATTGAGTATTTCATCACATGTATTTCTTTATTCTATGAAACCTGTGTTATTTGAACACATCTTTAAACTATTAAAATATAACATGTTTTTTGTGTGTTTTGGTTCCTCAAACCCTCAAAATGTCAGGTGGTGCAACCGTCCTGACAAGTATCCACAGTAATCAAACTCTAAAAATTGAATGTCAGCTATTGTGAATGGAAATTAAAAATACAGTGGCATTATTTTATGCTTGAACCTTTTTAAATAAAACATTCTTTGCAAATAAAAAGAATTTTAAAGCTGTTGAGAAATTTAAAAAACTTTTGTCCCGTAATTTTCACCTTGTCAAATGTCAGGGTGGTGCAACCGTAACATTAGACTTTTATTTTAAAGTGAAGAGAATAAAACAGGAAACAGGAAACTGCATCAGCCAGAGGAGCCCAAATGACATTTGTGACCAAGTGGAAAAGTTTGTAGATTTTTCTGAAATACTGATAAAAAAGGTTTTTTCACTTCATTGGTGACTGGAACAATTTCCATGTCAGGTGGTACAACCAATGTAATAATGTGAAATGTTATTTTAACATAAAGTTATTTATCTTATTCACAAATAAAATAAATAAAACACACAAAATGAAAATGTATGAGTCACTACAGACACTTGAGAGATACTTGCCAATAATTTCACACAGAAAAAATAACAGGAACATATAAATATATTTTCATATATTTGTTTGCGCCACCTGATATTTTTGGGTGCTCAAATTAAAAATACTAAAAAATAATGAACCTAAAATCTTTGAAATGTTGGTCAACTACTGAAATCTGTTAGAAAACATAATTCTTCACTCAGAAATATTTTTTTTTATCCATTTTCAAAGAACTTTTTAAAAATACATTTTTAGACCCTCTTTTTGTCATTGACCCATATGCAAACAGTTCCATAAGTGGGGGGTCGCAAAATGTCTCCTAACATAATCACAAAAAAAATCTATATACTATAGCATCTTTCATTCATTATCGGAAAATATTTCCATAACAAATGTTAAATTTGATATGAAAGAATTCAAAAAGAGAACATTCGATCAGTTTATATTTCTCTGTTAAAGACCTCTGAGGTGAATAAACTAGGATACTTGAGGAAACGGGAAAATGTGCACGTGAGTAGATTCTTGATTTGGGAATTTTTGGTTGATTTGCTTTATTAAGTATCTTTGGCCTTATTGGGATTGGGGTATTATTGTAAAGCTCCAGCAGGGGTCACCGCCCTTAGGCATCACTGCTCTGACTCTGGATGTTTTTACATGCAGCGGTCTGACTAAGGGTGGCCACATGCAACACAATAATCAGGATGATTCTTGTCCGATTTGCCCCTTACAACCAAAGCCAGTAAAGGCCCGATTGTCAGGTGTCATTGCATCTCAATCTCCTGTAGTGTGGGGTGTGTTTGGAACGCTTTTGTCCAATCAGATCCACCCGAAAGGTCTCAAAATGAGAGTGTAGATAATGAACAAGTTTGATATTTGCGACTAGAAATTTGTATATTTGCAACTTTACTTACTCAGGTATTTCAAAATTTCTTTTTCAGAAACTAAATTATTTTTGTTTACGCTGTCGTAAGAATGATCCCTCACCATTTTTTGTTCAGGTGTTCTGGTCCTGACTTAATGTGTAGGGTAATTGGCTTTACTTTACTTTTGGTGTATTTTGGACTGAGAGTCATTACAGTTTATTTGCATTATATGGCTTTTTGTAACCTACAGTAACACAAACTTTTTCAATTACTTCGCTTTAGAGTTTGGAGAATATGTAAAAAAAAAAAAAAAAAAAGCTTTGAGTACAGGAGACTTGACTATGAAAGAGATGCTATTCAAACTAACACTGGTAGAAAAACCAAGATGAAGTCATGATATGAAAGATACATTCAAATTATTAATCAACAAGAGTGAGACTACGAATTTTAAAAAACCTAGGTTTTTTTTGAGAGAGAGGTTGTGATGACTGTCATGAATCTAAATGTTAAATTATAGCTGGATATCAGACAAGCTGTTCAGCATCCTGCTCTGAAATAAGAGAAGTAAATTATTTAACCTGTCCTTCTTTATTGGAAACCATCAGAGTCTTTTCAGGAATCAGACTCCTGTGAGAATGTGCTGCTTATGTATGAAAAGACCAACAATCCAGATATTGATGAATCCCTGTATGAAGGATAACTTTACAAGATCCTGCATGGCACTGATAATGTGATCACATGATGTGGGTTTAACAGTGTGTTGTTGGATATTCTTCCTTTCCAAAGCTGTTGTTGATTCTATGCTTTAAAGACTGGATTGTTTGTAACCAACTTCATTCAAACAGCTCAGTGCTAACCCATGGCCATGCAGAGAGCAGTATTAGAGATGCAATGATAAAGAAATGGGGGGGAGGAAAAGTAACAATATATTTTTCCATGTTTGGAAAAATTATTTTTCAATCCAAACAAAACTTAGATGGAGTTAAACGTCCTACTAAAAAAAACTAGAAATGGCAGCAAAAGTAAAAGGTTCATAACAGCCAAAAATATTGTTGAAATAAAAAAAAAGGGATGAAAATAAATTTTGAAAATGCCAATGCCATCGAACGGGGCAGCAGTAAGAGGTCAGAGGTGAACAAGGAGGAGGAGGAGGAGGAGGAGGAGGAAGTACCTGGCCCTCCACTCAACCTCCGATCCTTCACATAAGCGACTGAGAGAACGGGGCGGGGGGAGACAGAGGGCAAGATTAACACAACTCATGTCCCTCTGCATCATACACATCACAGATAAAACTACAATAAAACTTCTTATTTCATTAACTTTGAGGTTAACAGGACTTCATGGAGACACATAAACACAGATTTAATGGTGTCTGTCTCTGTGTGTACTCACTGTAGCCCATCCCCTGCAGGAAGTACTTGAAGGCCTCAGTCAGTTTGCCAGGCTAAGAAACAAAATATCACAGTTTTAAAATGATAAATTCAGGGTCTATCTGGATTTTTATAAGTATGAAAATTATGGAGGTTGTTTTATTGTGTCACCTGTGTGAGCTGAGGGAGTCCACCAGAGTCAGCCATCTGAAAATGAGAAGACAAGCATTATTAGATAAGCTACAGTCAATGAAACAGTCACAGCTCAGAAAACCAGAGCAGTTTTGTTTCCTAGCTCAGTTGAAAAAAAAAGACTCATGTTTTGTTCTTTATTGTTCTATAATTTGTGGTTGAAGCATCAGGTTCAGTTTAGTTTTTACTATGAGCTTTAACTTGATGCCCCAACATCCCTGATGGATTCTATCCTTAGTTTTTATTCAGTGTTCTTCAAAGAAAGGAGACCTTGTGTGATAAGTGTAGAAAGCTTTTCCAGCAAACCTGACTAACTCAACTATAAGTTACAGGAACCATTTAGTTCCTGGAATCTTTTGGGAACACACACAGAAAGTGTAACTATAAGTAAACTGATAACGATTCCTAGGTACCGGTCATTGGCACCGTATATGTTCAAATATGAACGGTACCATCCCTAAGCCTGTGACTTTCAAAATAAAACAAACTGTCAAAATCAGATCGTATTTAGCTTGACTACGGCAACAAATAGGCAGAGTGAGTGGAGCCAGAATGAAAGTCAAAAGATTTTAAGTTTTACAGCCCAACATGACTGAAGAGAGACTCATCAATGGCGTGGGAAGTGCAGAAACTCCTTGATTTTGTGACCACTGCCGTACATGAGCCATGCAGCTTTTACCTGACTAAACACAGCTGCTGTGAGTTAGTGACCACAGTCAACACAAGATAAAGTGCATCCTGACTGCATACACATCTGGTGTTTTACAGCCGTAATGTAAAATAGTCCTGAGAGCCTGATTCAAGTGTTACAGGATCACACAGGGCTTCTGTTTGGTGATTTAAAGGCTTTTTTTTTTCAAAAGATGGTCTAATGATGGGGCAGAAAGAGTTACCTTCAAGAAGGTGGTGTTGGTGGGGTCCAGTTTTGAGTTGCACTCCACCTGAAAAAACAAAACATGTTGAATTACATATGAAGATAAAAATATATGAACTACATTAATAAAGATGTTAATGGAGTCAGTGTGCCATGTGTTGTATCTTTAGATTATAAATGGAGACTCTAATAGTCTGTGTGTGTGTAAGTGTGTGATAGTGACCCAGTTACTGCAGTGTGCTGCAGAGATGACTCACTCCAGCAGGCTGAGAGCCGCAGTGAACACACACACATATACACACACACTCATACACACATTACACAGATGTGTAGGGATACATGTCCGCTCCCCCTTTAGGACACACAAACATGACATGTTTTTGCTCTCTGCAGCTTCCTGCTGTGTTAATCTGTAATCTTTTAACAGACTGCCAAATTATAAACTCCACCGCCTGAATGCTGGAAATATGAATACATAACAGAAATACATTAACCTTTCTCTTCTCGCTAACATTTGTTTGAAAGGTTGAACAAATAAGCTGCATCTGCGTGTGCGTTGTCAAACACTGTAACACTCCCGTGAGTGAAAAGCACATTCATGTCAAAACATTTGCAAATGAGTTGAAAGAAATGCAAATGTGAGTCAAAATATTTTTGCATCTCTCAACCTTTTTCTTTTCTATGCACGCTCTGTGTGTGTGTGTGTAGGAATGTGTCAAAACACAGCAGCCACAGCCGGTCACAGGAGCCCTTATGAAATGTATTCCTATGACCTCCATCTGTCACATCCAGTAAAATAACTCTTGTTTTCCTCCTGCTTCCTCACACTCTGTCATTTCTCTGTCACTCTCTATCCCTCCATCCTTCTGTCTCTCCAAGGTGTTTTATAACAAGCGCTCACCCCGCCCGCCCGCCCTCCCTCCCTCCATCCCACAGAGGAGTGATTTGATTTCAGTTTTAATGTGAGCAGATTAACTAGTGCAGAAGCATAAATATCTAGGCCACTTCAAACTAGGAAACCCCAGAGACACAGCCAGGCCATCTGGCCCCCAGAGAGCCAGCGTGCACACACACATGCACACACACCTCTGGTATCACTAATGAACTAACACAGAGAAACACAGATGGACAGAGAGAGCACACACACACACTCACACACAGAGTCCCCGGGGTGCAGCAGGGTTACACAGAGTGAACTGAGTCTCTACTGGCTGACCCGTTTCTGCTTTATTAAATAAGAACAGACTGAAACTGGGTTTTCATGCCAAGTACAAATCAGTGAGGAAGGGAAGAACAAGAGTGTGGCCGAGGGTTGAATATGCTGAGCGTTTCTTAGAGGGAGTTTTCAGAAAGTTCATGTTGGGGGCTGAAGAACAGGAATTATATAAACAGGTGCAAAGATGTGATGAAAATAAAAAACACGAAGGACTTACCACTCCTTCTTCAGCAGGAGCATTGTCTCCAACAACCAGCATCACTGGACACCTGTGGAAACGCGGAGAAGACTTTATTAGACTTCTGCTTCCAACTGAAGTCAGGTTAACCTCTTATGTCCCATCGGGTTAGCGGTAACTTGTTCACCATTCGTGTTAAGTTGTTGAGTATAAACAATAACCCCTTTGTGAAATGTGAGTGCTTAACCGTGTTAGAAAGCTTAAATTCTTGACATTTCAGTCATTAAGTTTGTCCTACAGTTTTCTTCACCAACAAAATGTAAATAGTGAAAGAATCACTCAGATGGCGATCACAACAACTGAGATGTCATAACTGTTTGAGGTCATTACATCACGTCCGTAGCCCGTACCCTGAATATTTATTCTCCTTTCCACCAGAGGAATCCAGAGTTCAAACATATCAAAAGTGTTGTTTCATCAAATTATTCCAAGTGGTGAAATTTCTCCTGTAAAGTCCGTTGTTTGTCTGCTTGTCGTGTCCATTCTCATCAATAACAGCAGCTTCACAGTCTCATAGCATTTCCTCCTAAATTTGATTCTAGAAAAGTTGTGTGTGTGTTTTTTTCTTCTTCATTTTCTTCATCATTTTCTGTATAGTTCTCATCCCAGGACAGCTTGTGAAAGACAAAAAGCGCTCCCTACTTGACTGGCCAATAGTGCACAGTAGTCTTGTGTAATAGCTCTATTAGAGGTTAATTTGTTGGTTATCAGGCCTGTCACTTACTCGTACAGTAACAAATAGCCTTACTTTTTTTACACAACACTAGCTGTAGCCATTTAGATCACTGATGAGACCTATTTATTACCGCGCATCATCATTCACATTCACAAACGCAACAGGAAAGGCACGATCCGTGATTGGGAACTGCAATTTTATGATTTTTGGTGAACCTTAAAACAAAGAGAGCAAAGTTTACTAAATAAAGGACACTGAGGACTGATGAAGCTGGTTTTGTTTTCATTCATTTTCGGACAAGAGCGTTGAAAGTGAGTACAGCTCTGTCTGGTGTCTGCTCATCTGAGCTAAAAAAGTCTTTAACTCCTACAAAGTTTTACCTAGAAAGCTCAAATTTCACCCTTATATAGATGACAAAGTGTAGAAGTGATGTGGAGGATGTTTTATGTCTGGCATTAAGCATCTTGAAGTCAGTGATTTTCAAAAATGGTTGTAAGAAAACAAAAAGAAAAAGTGTTTCAGCTGCATTTATCCTGATGTGGACTTCAGCCACATATTAAAATATAACACTTTCCAAAACTAGAGACTTAAATCTTTCAAATTAGATGTCACTTGTGAATTCTGACCTTATGTCAGTCTTATCTACAGTTATAAGCTCTGAAACATAGATGGGTATACTATGTTATTCTACCCAAAGTTAGTAGGGATGCAAGGAGTTAAAGTTCAGATTTAATTTGACCTCACAGTTTCGGTTGTTCACAGAACTCAAAGTGTCTTCCATTTATTTGACCATGTTGAATCAAAGTGTTCATGCAGACTCACTTCAGGGTCTTAGCGTTCAGTACAGTCCCACTGCGGTTCATCTCCAGGTCCCTCCGACTGCAGGAGGAAGAATACAGATTAAGATGAAGTTCTTATTTGTTTCAGAATGTTAAAGTCAGAGTTGAGGCCAGATATTGTGTTTCTTCACCTGTTGTACATGTTCCAGAAAAGCTGCAGGTTGAACTGGTTGACGGTGTTGTTGATCTGTTGCCTGTAGCTCTGCACCAGCTCTGTGTTGTTCATCAGCTCCTCCTGTGAGAAACACACACACACAAACTGAGTCAGAGCAACTGTTAAAGGTGACAAAAAGATATCAAAACAAAACACAGGAAGCTCAGAAAGCAGGATGACTCATCAGAGTGTGGTTCTGCCTTTAGACTAAAAAGAATAATAACTGTTTTCGTACCTGGCTGAAGAGATGTGGCAGCACGGTGTCAGGCAGAGCACTGGTCAGACCTGAGAGCTGAGGAGAAACAGGAAGAGCTGTTAATGGGAGAAACATCAGCTCATGGAGCGGTGAGTTAACCTGAACACAGCCTCAGTACCTTAGTGGCAGCCCAGTCGATCCAGCCTTTGCCGTTGGGGTCGATGTTGAGCAGGACCAAACCCTCCACCAGGTCAGGGAAGATCAGCTGAGGACAGATAAGAACATGTGAATGTGTCATCCATTCACACTCACTCTGATCAGGTCATCATGTGTGTGAGGTGCAGTCTATGACAGGACTTTCAGCACGTGACTCACAGCAAACTTGGCCAGGATGTAAGCCCCCGCTCCAACTCCAATCCCCACGATGCTCTTGAATCTGAAACGACATAAAGATGATGTGAAAAGTTAGACTGTGAGAAACTGTGGTGACAAACATACACAAAAGGTCTGACAGAGTGCTGTGGCTCAATTTCAACATCAGCTTCAGGTTAAAACTTGAGCTTCTTCAGACATTAATTAACTCCCAGGTTTGACATTAATGAGTTATCACTAAATTTGAACAAAACAAAGTTCATAATTTTTGGCACAAGAAAAATTCAAACCCAGGCTAAAATCAGGGTTAATTGTACTGAAATAGAAAGAGTAAATGAAAACAAATTTCTTGGTGTGCTAATTGATGACAAACTTTGTTGGAAGCCTCATATAAATAATGTGAGAACCAAAATGTCAAAAACTATCGCTATACTTTATAAGACAAAGGATGTTCTCAATGAAAAATCTTTGTACACGCTGTATTTCTCTCTGTTACTCCCATATATGACCTATTGTGTGGAGATATGGGGTAGCACGTATAAAACCAACTCTCAACCTNCTGTGGCTCAATTTCAACATCAGCTTCAGGTTAAAACTTGAGCTTCTTCAGACATTAATTAACTCCCAGGTTTGACATTAATGAGTTATCACTAAATTTGAACAAAACAAAGTTCATAATTTTTGGCACAAGAAAAATTCAAACCCAGGCTAAAATCAGGGTTAATTGTACTGAAATAGAAAGAGTAAATGAAAACAAATTTCTTGGTGTGCTAATTGATGACAAACTTTGTTGGAAGTCACATATAAATAATGTGAGAACCAAAATGTCAAAAACTATCGCTATACTTTATAAGACAAAGGATGTTCTCAATGAGAAATCTTTGTACACGCTGTATTTCTCTCTGTTACTCCCATATATGACCTATTGTGTGGAGATATGGGGTAGCACGTATAAAACCAACTCTCAACCTGTTTTTAAGTTACAAAAAAGAGCTGTCAGAATTATTAATCACTCACATTTCCTGGAACCAACAAACGCTTTGTTGATCAATTTAGAAACCCATAAATTTATGATTTAGTTGAATTTAAAATTGCACAAATAACGTATAAAGCACACAGTAATTTACTTTGCAGCAGTACTCAGAGGCTGTTTGAAACCAGAGAGAGTCGGTATGATTTGAGGGGACAAGGTGTTTTCAAAAAAATGAAGACAAGAACTAACATTACGCAGAGGTGTGTTTCTGTTAAAGGTGTAAACTTATGGAACAGTTGTGACAGTGAATTAAAAATGTGTAATTCACTTTCTTCATTTAAAAACATGTTTAAAACCAAAGTAATAAGAAAATATGTAAATCAAAAGTGAAGAAAACCACAACAAAATATTGGAACTTGGGTTGTGTTTGGTTGTAATATTGCTGAGGATTTCATTGAATTATTTTTACTACTGTAATATGTTTTGAAAATGTATATCTTTTCTTCATTAAGAAAACTTATGGTGTTACTCAGACCATGTAATTAAGTTGATTAAGTTTATTTCTACATTTATTTGTTTAATTTTATTTTATTTTTTGCAAAACGGGTAGGCAAAATAAGCATAAGCTTCAGCCTACACCCTTTTGATTAGCTTCAACCATGATGTGATATTTGGATCTAGGATATATTTGTTGTGCGTGGTCTTTAAATGCTAATCGCTAAACTGAAACTGAAACTCAGAGTGATGGTTTTGATTCCTCATCTGTGAAAGTCCTTAAACTGAAATCCAAGCAAATGTATGTATCTTATTTAGTGTCCACTTAATATGAACCACATTCACCTCACAAGTTCAGAAAAATGACTTATTTCAAGATATCAAAGGACAAAAATAAAGTCTTAATTGCTCATAAAAATGGGGTAAGAATCGTAACTTGTACTGTGTCTTGTTTTAAATATTTCAAGAAAAATGACAAACTTTTTATAGCATCATGTTGGTTAATTTCTTGAAATAATACATTTTTCTGGACTTAAACCAAAACGTAAATACTAAAAATTCTAGTTTTTGGGGTATGTTCCTGAAACCAAAAGAATTTCCTATTCCATTTAATGTTGTGATTTTCTTCATTGTTTTATTTTGTTGATTTATAGTTCATTATTTTTTTTCATCTAGTAAAACCTTGGGTTTCTTTTACTTCTTGTTTAGTTTTGTACTTTACTTGATTTTGTTTTTTCTATTCTTTCTTGTTTTGTTCTACTTTATTTTGTCAAACTTCAGCTTTTTTTTTTTTATTTACCCCATTTTCTTTGTATTGTACTTTGGTTTGTCAAATTTTAGATGTGCATTTCTTTTATTTTGTTGAATTTAAGTTTTATCTTTTTTTGTTTATTTTGTTAAATTCAAGTTTTTTTTTCCTTTGTCATTTATTTTTTGTTTTTCCTTTACTTTGTTCAAATTTTCATTTTTTTCTTTTTCTTTATTTGATTTTGTTTCCTTTTACCCCCTCTATTTAATTTTAGTTTCTTCATTTTTCTTTTCTTTTTTTATTCTAATTCATTCTATTTCATTCCTTTTGATTGAGCTCTATTTTTCCACCTCTTTTTTGTCTTAGGTCATACATTATTATTCTTTACTTTCATATCTAATCGCACTACCACATCTGTGAGGTTACAAAAAATAATTTCCTTAAAAGGGATCATAAAAGTGTTATTTCTATGAATCTTATCCAGTCTGATGATGCTTTTTGTCAATAACATGTTTGAAATTATTGAGAAATTTTAACGTTAAACTTCATTCGTGCTTGTTCTTCTTTTAATTCTTTTCCAGTTTAGCATGAGTGCTTTAATTTAATTTCAAACATTTTAGACAGAAAGTAAAAGTTGCAAATTAATTTTACAAAGAAGTTTGATAAACAGGCTCTGGTGTAACAGTTTGTTAATGTTGGTTTAAAACACGAGGGGGCGGACAGAGAGAGATAGAGACATGAAGTCTCTGCCAGCTCCTGAGGAAATAGGACACAGTGTCCTGGCTGTTCTGTGAATCTGTGTGGATCAAATGGATGTGAAGGACAGAAAAGACCAACCCAAAGTGCTGCACCACAGTGGGCAGCATCCCAGCCAGCTGGTCCATGGTGGGGTACTGGTACCTGAGGACACAGAGGACACAAGTTACATGCAAATACAAAAAGAAACCACACACACGCAGGTCTCTTTTAAATACATCTGCAGTGAAGTTAGAGTCCTTAATACAGATTTTGCTGTTTTTGAGGGAAAAAAAACTGTTGCCTCATCAGGTTCCTGATCTAAAGTTTAACCTTAGCTCCAAATGTGTGGACAATAAAATAACTCATACACATACTTAATGTTTCCATGTGTTTATCTGATTCTTAGAGATGGTTTGACTCATGACATAATTTGTGTTTTTATGTTTGTGTTTGTGTGTATTATTACCCCTGTGGCATCTGTGATGCTCCAATCTGCTGTCCGGGAGCATCCACGTGGCAAACCACAAAGTGTTTGGTGATCTCCTGCATGTCCTCATTGTTGAAGAAAGAGTTGAAGCACAGCTTGTCTGAAGGGTGGTGGTGAGGACAGGAGGGAGAGAGGGGGGTAGGGGTGATGGGATGGAGAGTAGAGGACGGTGTTTACATTAGATATGCAGCACGTTCACAGAGGAGGTGACCATCTGGACACCTGACTCTGAGCCAGGAGGGGAAGTGAAAGATCACATCTAAGAAATACTTCATTCAACCCTCATTCACTTCTGCTCTAACAGGGAAAATCAGATGAAAAACCACAATAATTCAGTAGTTTTGGATTTGGAGAAGTAAGAAAGTAGGGATTATTTGGTGTATCTAAAGCTTGCACTGTTAAACAGAATTTGTTGTTTCACTGTAAAAATATGATGTAAAGGGCTGTGTCAACATTTTATGCTCAAAAAACCCCCAAATTTTTTCTTAAATCACTCTTAAGATATGATAAAAATTTGTTTTCATTGATTTAAATTCATCAAGGAACTGTCGGTTTCTTGATTTTATGTTTCTTAAATAGTCAATCTACTTGTATGTGCCAGTTGTTTGTTTGAAATGATACATTTGATGCTGGAATACAATAACTACTGACATCTATAAAAATTTAAATTTACTGTTTTAACAGCACAGCAGAAAAAGAGACAGTTATTTTCTGGTTGTACTTTTTTTTTTATACTTTCATTCATGACCAGAAACGTTACTTTCAGCAATTGTGTTTTATTCTTGAGTAATCTGAACTAATGGTAGGTGGATCCATCTAAAATGTCAGTACATCGATACCAACATTGGTACCAGCATTGATCAATAATTGCTTAAACTTAAAAATATCAGTGAATTGCTGATTTCCTAAATATTTTCATTTGTCTGATAGTTAATCCACTAGTATGTGAAAACTGTTCGATCAAAATGACACATTTAATTTTGGAATACAATAATTGTTGATATTCATGCACATTTCAATTTACTGTTTTACAACAAAAAAAAAAAAAACAGGAAAACATTAAAGCACATTGTCATTTCTGGGTTCAAAGTAGCGCTTTACTATATTCATGAACATAATCATTAGTTTTAGTGGTTGTGTTATTCTTGAATAATTTTGGTACACTTCTTTTTGAGGTTAAAACTATGGATAGCAGAAATGATATTGGTGATACTGGCCCTGTATTTACTTGGTGTGGGATTAATACCACATTTTGCAGTATCACACACTGCAACTGGGTCTTATATCCACTACACTCCCTCTTCACTCATGGTGTAAACGTTAAGTTACATTTCACAAAGGCATTGGAGGTATCACTTGAAAGCTGTATAAGGAAGCTGTAGCTTTACTAAATAGCTGGGAGGGGCTAAGGTGATCGTCAAGCTGGTTTACGACATGCATTTCTGATTTATTTGGACATAGAACTTTAAGTTGAAATTTATTTTATAGTTGAGATGATGCCACTTATAAATTTTATCATAACAACTTCAGTCATCTTTTGTTGTTTTGACATAGAACGAATGCAAGAATAACAAATGTGCAAAACCACATTTCACAGTGTGTGTGTTGTTTAGAAGATGGTTGGATTGTGTGGAGGTGTTTTGGTCTATTTTGAAGGTGTCTCAGCTTCTTGTCTTGGATCAAAGCAGAAAAGTTGGAGCGTAGCATTGTGAAAAAGC
>RPOG01003602.1:46297-59883 GCA_008086565.1 Thalassoma bifasciatum | reverse complement strand
CAGTGAAACCTCCAGTGGTTCATCAAGTCACCATACAGACCCAATAAAGGTTCTCATTTTTTTTTCAATTGACATGACTTGAGTTGCATTTGAGGAAAAATACTTGATTTTTTTTTTTCCTTCTCTATTGGACAGAATGGTTCCCGATACACAACCCCACCAATGAGTCCACCAAGTAGCCCCATGGCCAGAGAAGAAGAAGCAACAAAGATCTCTGGCAACAAAATGAAGCCTGCCAAAAATGCTGTCAAGAAAAAGACAAGAAAACCAAAATGTAAGCTTAACTCTACATCATGACTTCCAAATTTCAAGTCACGTAATATTTTTCGTGAAGGTAAAGATTGATGTGAATGATTTTTTCTGTTTGAAGTATATGAGAAAGTTGCTCAGAAGTCCACCAGTGCTCGTCGAGGGTCAGATTTCTTTACAGGCACACAACAGGTACTGGAGATCGTATTTTCCTTACGGGATCTGCCTCATTTTCATCATTGCACAATTTGATGAGCGTTTTCATTCTTTAGTTTGAGAGCTGGGATGCTCCAACCACCACAGCTCAGGAAACATTTATACGACCAGAGATGATGGACAGAGACAGAGCAAAGGTATCACAGAATTTTGCTTCATTATAATTTTGAAAACAAACAGTATCTACATAAAGAAGTAGAAAAAATTATTTTGAAGGCTCACTGACATAACCACTGGAGCTTGTCAAGCATTGGAATTTTTTACTGGTCCACAAAAGAAAGGGAGTTTTTTTTGGCTAACAGGTTCATTTGGAGATAACCCCAGTTTTTACTTCCCTGCTTAAGCTACAATTATAGAGCAGTTGGGAAAAAAGCACATATTTTCAAGGTTCCCCAGAAAAAGAATGAGATAGAAATTGTCCCATTAGGTCTCCATGGCATGCCCAATGAAGTCCTTTTTTTCTTCATTCTACATAGCTGGGAGTGGAATTAAAGACGTTCCCTTAAGTTCCTGATTCCTGTTGATAGGCAAAAGTGAGATGCAGGAAATAAGAAGAAAAAAATCCTGATTGTGCATTAGTTTCACCTTCAGTTTTTCCACTTCATTCTCTGTTTGACAGAATGTTTCCCTAAACAACTTCACACCAACAAGACCACCACCTGTGACCAGAGAAGCAGAGACACCACAGATGATCCAAACATGTAAGTACTTCGTTCAAAGCTTATTCACAGCATGTAGAATAAAGTCATGTAAAAAAGTGACCCTTTTTCTTTTGTTTTAGTCACTGAATTCCTTCAAACCAGATCAAACTCAGCTGCAGATAGTGATGTGTCGTTCGTGAACGATTCGGTCAAATGAACGAACTGAATCGAATCACTTACTTGAGAAGATTCGCTCATTTATGAACTGCAGTTGCACTTCCCTCTCCTGCCTCTGTCTCTCTTTAAATTTTTCACCCTGTAAGCCCTATGGTTGGCAGACGTAACACGCAGCCAGTGTGAGTTAACAAACGCAGTCAACACGCACCGCAGCGGAGATGCACCGCAGATGCACCGCAGATGCACTGCAGATGGATACAGTGTATTTCCCCCGTTAGACGTTGGTTAAAAAATATAGAGAGGAGCTTAGTTTGATGTTGATGGTCTTCTTTTGTTTGCAGTCTTTGAGATGCCGCAGAAACATACTGGAAGGACCAACGGGGTTTGTCGATCGTTGAACTTCTCTTCTGGTGAACCTCAGGTACTGCTGATAATTTGTTCACTGATATGTCCTGACATATTGTCATCATTTTCAGCTGTACTTTAAAATAAATGGAGTGCCTACAGAAGTAGTTACTCGACTATTTAAAAGCTCACTGACATGGCCCCTGGGGCTTGTCAAGTATTGAAATATTATAGTGGTCCGTAGAAGGAACTTGAGTTTAACTCATATAGCTAACTCATATTTTCAAGTAACCAAAAATTTGTACATCTCCACACCAAAGACTTCACCACTTGTGGCTAGAGATGCTGAAACACCACAGATGACCCAAACATGTAAGTACCTCATTTCAGTGTGCCACTTTTGGGCCAGGTTCCCTCAATGTGTTCAGGGACAACAATCTTTGGCAACCAAACAAACCCTGCCAACACAACATGTATGCAACACAACTCTGCAGTATTATTGAACATGAGGTCAACTGAATCATTTACAATGAATGTTAGTCAGACAGTGACCATCTTCTATTTTACAGTGCTGGAAACCCTGTTACAAGCTCCTGGAGAGGCCCCCGGTGCACCCCGTATTTCTTTTAGTCCACAACAGGTACTGCAGGATTTCTAATAATTAACATATTATTTTGGAGATAAGATCCAGTTTTGCTCAACTAACTACTTGAGCCTACATTTGAGCTTCAAGTGATAGAAAATAAAACAAGGAATTGTATTTTTCCAAAGGCAGCCCAGGAAAGTCTCCTTTTACCCATTTCAACGGGTTTGAGTAAAAACATAAAGACGGGCGCCATGTTGCCATTTCCTATTGATGTGCAAATTGATGTAGTCTCCTGGGATGTTTATGTGGACAGAGATCCCCCCCCTCTCTTTACCCTTGTTCTTCTGTGAACTTTGTTACTGGATCAGAACTCTTCCAGGCTGTCTCCATAGCAACAGCTGTGGCCTTGTCACCATTAATGGGCAGGTGATAGAAGTTCTCAGACTTATGGTTAAAATACATAAACACAGATAACACACACGCCCCTTGATTTCAAGGCCCTCTCTGCTTATGTGTTGAGGTGTCTTTTTCCTAATCCTAAACTGTGCCCCCACCCCACAAGAGGCCTAGTCTGGTATTTGCTTTTTTCCCCTTCCTCTCTGTTCTCTTGTACTCTCTTTTCCTCATCTGACAAACATGGCACTGCGTACTCTGGCCTTCCTCCCCATCATATGTCACTGTCTTTTTATGGTATTACCCTTAGTTTTTACTCTCTCCTGTTTTCTACAGAATCCTGTCTCAAACACCTCCGCTCCAACAAGTACACCAAGGATCCCTGCCAGAGAAACTAGAACACCACAGATGACTCAAACATGTTGGTACCTCAGCTAACGTTGATTTATAACAGAATGAAACATATTCAGTTTTTATTAACACAGATTCCGGCCCTTTGCTTACAGCCACTGAATTTCTGCAAATGGGGGTGAACTCGAGGGCAGTTTTTGGGACCGGTGATGCCACTACTGTTGCACAGGTTGGGAGCTCTGACTCGTTACAAAAGAATAATCTTCCTCATAGAAAATACTTTTAAAATGATTTCCAAAAAGTATTGAAACAGTCAGATCAGATGTGTTAAACAGACTCATAAGCAACTGGCCATGCATAGTTGTTACTCCTGCATCAACATATATATATATATATATATATATATATATTTACCCATTATGGATTGAGATGTGAAGGTTTTCATGTTGTGGAGATATTAAATATTTGCTTGAAATGGTAAAGTTTTCTGTGAACACTTCTCCTCCACTTCTTTTTTTTTTGCCAGTCTTCCCCCTTGATGTCAGTGACCAAGATCACCAGTATAACAGCGACCACCAGACCTCGTCAAGGGTCAGATTTCGCTACTGGTGCACAACAGGTACTGCAATTTTTTTTTTTTTATTGGCAACATTTCCTACCTTATTTTTTATCATTTTATAATTTTTTGGGTGTATTTTATTCTTTAGCTGGAAAGCTGGGATGTTCCAACCACAGCTCAGGAGGCTGAACTCCGTTTGAAGGAAAAAGAAAGAGAAAGAGTAAAGGTATCAAAGCATCGATAACCTTCATTACATTGCACTGCAAATTATTATGGTGATTATTTATATGCATATTTTTTTTTTAAAAAGGTTTGAAATTTGTGAAGAACTCAGATGGTGATGAATCTGTTTCTCTAACTGTGTGGTTAATATGCTTTTCAAAATTCTGTAGGCTGTAGTGTGCCGTACAATCGTGTTGACGACTGGTCACTTTAAGAGTACTCAATATGTTTCTGTCTGTATTCAAGGCAAGGCGTGATAAGATAAGAGCTGATTTACTGACACAAATTCAGAAGAGAGAACACAAGATGGAACGGATCAAAACATCTGAATTAGAGTGCAAGGTAAGCTTTGACATATTTTTTCTCTCACACCTGGGCTCTTGATGTTTTTTTTTTAAATTCTGTCCTTGTTTTGCTCTTCTCAGTGTAGCCTGGATGCTGAATGGCTGGAGATCAACAACGTTTTCTCAGATGTGATAAAATTTGTCGAGGAGGCTCGGAGGAAAGCCCTGGAGCCTCTGGAGGAAAGGTCAGTCGTATGGATTTTATCAAATAACGTTGTCTGACTTCACCTTCACACTGTGACAAATTTTCTGTTCAGGAGCAAGAAACTGGAGAAAGAAGCAAAAGTCCTGGGCCAGAAAATTCAAGAAGAAATCTTCGAACTGAAGATGAGCATTAACAAGCTGGACCAAAATCAACACCTGGAGGTGAGCGCCTTGGGCCGAAATCTTAAAATCGGGAGTTTCTAGTGTCAAAAGAGAAGAAGGTGTTTAAAAGTCCTGGCCTAAGTGACCAAAACACCAACAGAGAATTCTGGGATCTGTAGTGTTAGTGGTGCATTGGCTGTATAATACCAGCAGGCCAGTTCAAGTAATCCTTTGGCATTGCCTCACAGGCCAAATATAATTGCATTGCGGGACACAGTTTTACACCTGTGATAGGACTTGTAGTATTCAAGAATCAAAGTTCTTACCTGTGATGTTTTCCCTCATGCTCTCATAGGTCCCTCCCCCACTGGGCTTTGATGAATCTCAATCTTGGAAAAATGTCGCTCTGGACACGTCGTTCTCCTTCGCTTCACTCAGAATTACAATATCAAAAATGGTACAAAGGATTCTGACGACAATGGAGAAACTCTCTTCCACTGGTAAGTTTCTCTTATTTGATAAAACTTTGGGGAGTATTCCAGTCATGAGGACATCTTTTAACAAAATTTCCTTGTTCACAGAACTGAAGAGGATTCCCAAATTTGCAGGTACCTTAGTTTTGAAGACCTTTCAATCTCAACTAATCTTGATTGCATCTTGCAAAGTAGCTTACTCAAGGTTTACCATTGTTTCCATTTTGACTCTAGTGGATGTAAAGCTGGACCCAACCACTGCACATCCATGCCTTGAAGTTTCCCCTGATGGAAAGACAGTGAGCAACGTCGGACAAGCCCACTTGGTTCCTGACTGTCCCCAAAGGTTCAACCTCTTCGGCAGCGTCCTCGGGGCCAACAGGTTGACTTCTGGGAAGGCTTATTGGGAGGTGGAGGTCAGAAACAAGTCAGGGTGGGATCTGGGTGTGGCAAGAGGTGACGTAAACCGCAAAGGTAATCTGTCAGTGAACACAAACATGGGTTACTGGGCTATTGTTCATTATGAAGATAAAAACTACGCGGCCCTAATGGTCCCACCTGTTAAGCTCAAGGTTGCACGGAAACCAGAGATGGTGGGGGTGTTTGTAGATTACGAAGAACGCCTTGTTTCGTTTTATGACGTAACTACAAAAGCCCACATCTGCTCGTTTACTGACTGTGCATTCAGTGGGGACATTTACCCGTATTTCAGCCCACATCTGAAACAAAATGAGGAAAACTCGGCTCCTCTGGTCATCTCTGCTGTGAACAGGCAGCAGTAGACGTTCCAGAAACCGTGGAGGCCAAAAGAGACCAAACTAAATCCTTACCTTAAAGTAGCAAGGAAGCATGAAGCCTGTTATCAACAAATTCCTCACAATGGGTATCATGGCATGTGACATCATTTTTGATAAACTGAACTAACAAACACTCACTTTTCAGTTCTCAAAACTGAAAGTTAGCCGCAGCCTCTTGAAAAATGTTGCTCATGTGGAAGTGCAGTTCATCAAACGCCCACTAGAGGCTGACGACAGAAACAATGCAAACTCTGAACACAACAATTCCAAACTTACTGATCATTGCAGCAAATAAAAGTATGTTTACAGCCTGATTTACCAAACATTTTGGTCTGAACAGCTCATTTCTGTATTGGCACTAGTGGTGAGTGGGTCGATCTAAAATATCAATGTATCGAAAGCAACGTTTCGTGATGAAAGCGATACTTACAATTAACAGAACAATTCTGAACCCCCTTAGTACTATTGTGTTTCTGCAATAGTTAATCTACCAGTACGTCTATCAAAATATATAATACAACATTCATGTATAATATATTGATACCCATGAATAGTCAAATGTCTTTTTTTTAGAACTGAGCAGAAAAATGTAAGCACACCATTATTTTCTGGTTGAAAAATAAGATAAGATAAGATAAGATAAACCTTTATTAGTCCCACAGGGGGAAATTTCAGCTTTACAGCAGCAGCAGGATACAAGAGAAACATAGAAAGATTTACAAATGAGACTATAGGTAATAGAATAAATAGACAATAAACATAAATACAATTCAATGAAAATAAATGAAAGAGCATGAGCCTTTCAGCAGTATTTACAAGATTAAATGATGGATTTGGAGCCCTTAGAGTAAAAACAGATTATTGCACACTGGAGAGGTTTTTGTTGTATAGTCTAACAGCTGCAGGAAGGAAGGACCTGCGGTACCTCTCTGTCACACACTTCGGGTGGAGCATCCTGTCACTGACAGAGCTCCTCAGTGCAGTGAGTGTGTGTTGGAGGGGGTGAGGGTCTCTGTCCATGATCGCGGACAGTTTGGCTGTAGTCCTTCTCTCCACTACCTCCTCCACAGGCTCAAGAGAGCATCCCAGGACCAAGCTGGCCTTCTTTATCAGTTTGATTAGTTTAGTTTATTAGTTTATTAGTTTATTTAGTTTATTAGTTTATCAGTTTGAAATTAGTTTTGTACTCTCATTTGATGAACAGAAACATTATCAATGTCTGTACTGACATCAGCATAACTTATCCTATATATGTACTTGGTATCGTGTGGTTTCCAAATTTTGCTGTATTGCACACCGCCAATTGGCACACACGGCGCTGGGGCCAATTTTTTTTTTTATAGCACATAACATTTTTTTTTTTTTTCCAGTTATATTTATTGAACAAAAGAATGAAATTACAACTGGTATTCACGTTTACATTTTCAAAGTTTTTTTTTTTTCCTGCAAACAAAGAAAAACAGAGACCCAGTACAAAAGAAACTGGGATAGTTGAACTCTTAATAGGCGAAAAACCAAAACAAGGGTTATAGGCAGTGTGCATAATCATATACAAATTGGCAATGAGACCATAACCACCCAGGTGATTATTATAAAAGTAAACAGGTCTCAGAACATACAAAACAACCCCTCCCTCCCCGACCCAGCTCAGTGATGGAAGTGAACGCACATAAATGTGAGATCATTGTAAGGATGAAAAAGAAGAAAAAAANCTAGTAGTGAGGTAAAACTAATGATTTCCCTTTGTGCAGAAGTTAACTGACTTGACGAATCTGGAGTCCCAAAAATAGCTAGAAGTGGGCATGGTTGCAGTTGTAAACCCATGATATTCGACATAGTATGAAAATAACCAGACCAAAAGTTTTGCAAGCGTGGACAGAGAAAGAACATGTGACTTAGGTGACAGTTGGAACTTGAACATCTGTCACATCTATCTTCTACCTCTTTATAGAACTCAGCTAGTCTTGATTTAGAAAAATGGACCCTGTGTACAACCTTAAAATGAACACATAACATTTTTAAAAGGTCATTGAACTTACAAGTCTTACACATATAATGACATGACTTGGGGGTTGGATGAAGACTCACCTCTTTACCTCATTTTAACTCAACCAAAGTTAGGTTGCGCTAGCTTTTTGACAATGTTCAATCTGCTACAAAGCTATCAAAAAACAGATTGATGACATCACAGTAAAGAGGAATTTTTGAATTGTTAATAGTACAAGACAAAACAGATGAATAAAATACTAAATACTTAATTTTTAAATTCTGTCTGTACTGTAATTTTCTGGCAATGTGGAACCAGAAGTGATATCAGAATAAAGTGAAGCAGAGGTTTTATTAATATGTTACATTTTGGTATTACTCGAAGGTTATTTATGGTGCTAACACCAAACTCTGTTACTCTACTAACTTTTTCCTACTATATATCAAAGCAAAAGCTTCCTACAAAGTGTTTCAAATTGTTGGTAATGTTTTTTTTAACATGTGTTGGGTTTACTATTTACATTTTAATACACACAACTGTATTGTTACTCATTATAGCTGTCACACAAATAATCGTTTCATGTGGGTTCTCACTAAAGTGTTGTAAGAATGCAAAAATGTTACTGGCGTATTTACAGTTATCTGGTCGTTCATTGGTGTAATAGACTGTTTTCTTTAAATGGCACTGGTGTAATGAATTTCTAAATAAACAAGACCTGGTTTGATGTGTGTCTGTTTTCTTTGGTGTCACACAGCTTTCGTTGTGCTTCAGATATTAGCAGCCTGATCAATGGCATAACGGGCAATAATTGACAAATTAACTGATTATGTTGAAAAATGACAGTATGTCATACATTCAGGGAACTTACTGGTGATCGCTTATCAAATAAATTACATTTGTTCATGCGTTCTCCTCATAAATAGCTGTAGAAATGAAAAATGTTATGTCTCCTAGATGTAAATTTGCTGCATACCTTGATGTCATTATACTTCTCCAAAGTATCAATTCAGCCCTTAAATGTCCATTCTGTTTACATATTTTGTCTTCAACAAAATACTTCACTGTGAAGCTCTTTTGGCTTCCTGGGACCAATTTTGAAAGTAAGTTGAGTTTCTATGGTTTTAGTTTCCGTTGCACTTCCTTCGAAAACCACCCCTCTCTTTGAACTTGTTCTGTGGAAGAAGGTGGTTACAACCAAATCCGTCCTGTTTGCTCAAAAACACTTTGTGTGATGTCTACTCTGTTGCAGTTAAGGCCCTGTGAGGACGTTTTAAGTGGTCTTGAAATGATATCATGTAAATATATAAATATATAATAAATTATATATATATATATATGTGGTTTGTGATAATGTTCATTCCAACACACGTGCAGCAGTTATCCGGCAATGATCTGCTCGCACCTGAGAGTCTATCAATAATATGTACTTATGTTATGTTTGCTCTGCTTGGTGAAGTTGGAGTTGGTAGATGAGCACTGGTAGGACACAACCAGGATTCACTAACATTACATGTTACAGACAGAGCACCGGGCTGTGAGTAACACTTAACTACGCCACAGACTGAGTTCACAAAGTTTGCTTGTTGTCCTTCTAAGTGTGTGAACATGTTTGAAAATAAAGACAGTGTATGACAATTTGTGGTGTCATGTCAGGAGGAAACACTGAAATGGCAATGTAAGCAGTGACGCACTGACGTTTTATAGCGAGGCTCCAACTTGACCAACCCCGTAATTACTTCTTTTATGAAAGTGCAGAAGGGCGTTTACTTTTACTAACAACCCTTTGTGAGTGTTGCATAACTTCGTAACTATGATGCAACTAACCCTCAGGCATTTCAGGGGAAGTATGAGGAGTGTTTTGGCTGAAACGAAACTGAAACTTTTCAAGGGGAGTTGATAAAGCTGCAGCAGGAAATGAATGTCAGATCACACAGAGGAGCGCAGAGGTGAGAGAGGAAAAGGTAAGCTGCTGAAATCTGCTCTGGTTCTGTTATTTTTATTATGTGAAGTATCATATTGGTCCATAACAGGTGAGTGAGTATATTGTGTCACTTCTGGTTTTGGAATTTTGTCTGTAGCAGTCACACTGTTGCCAACTCAGCGACTTTCTCGCTAAATCTGGCGACTTTCCAGACCCCTTGGTGACTTTTTTTAATGTCAAAAGCGACAAATCTAGCGACTTTTTCTGGTGTCATAGGCGACTTTTCTAGTGTTTAGCGACTGACGTGAAAGCGTGTATCATTCTGCAGTCACCATCCTCATCGAGCAGCACGTCCTGCCGTGAGCCCCTCCCTCGTCTTAAAGCATTCGCAGGTTGGTCTCGACTCTCGCAGCAGTCGCAGCTGCAGCCAGAGGAGAGGAGACCGCGCATGCGCTAAACTGCCGCTGGTTTACAGCGCTGGAAGCAGAGGTGAAAGTAGTTCACAGGTACACAGGACCTGGAAGATATAAGAGCGGCTGCTGCTTTAAAGCGCTCGTTCAAAACCAGTCACAGCCACATGCTGGGTTGGGAAATAAATTCACTAGCAATATTAAAAAGTTATTTGCTCCTTAATTCAATGGTTCATGTCGTGGAAATTCATATTAACCTGTGTCATGATATTTTTATTCTTCTTACGGCCTGAAAAAAACCCCTCAATTATTATTCCAAAAAAAAAAAAAAAAAAAAAAAAAAAAAAAAAAAAAAAAGAAGTGATATTTACATTAAGTTCACACTGTTTTAAGTTGAATGCTCAGTTACAAATATTTGAAGAAAAAAAAAGGAAAACTTTTTTTCATGCTTTAAGACAAATAAAAACACTCAAGGGAAAAATCCTGACACTGACTTTCATAATTCATGCATCAGAGGGTTAACAAATAAACATTATTCACTGGTCAGGGCCAACCTGACTTTTTTACATGCTTTAAGACAAATAAAAACACTCAAGGGAAAAATCCTGACACTGACTTTCATAATTCATGCATCAGAGGGTTAACAAATAAACATTATTCACTGGTCAGGGCTAACCTGACTGGCAGAAGCATTAAGAAAACCCCAAAAATAAACAAAGTCATTCTAAAAAAAACGTCACAGTCTGTCTTCTAAAGTTTGTTTAAATGTCCTCTCTCATTTTAAAATTGTGTATTTCTCTTCAGTGGATAAAACAAACCAACATGAGCCTCCAGGTTTGCTCCTGTGGCTGGTCCAAAGTCACGACCTACCATGGCCTTAGGACTCACCAGGGGATGAACGGATGCACGCCAAAGGGAGAGAGAATCCCAAAGAGTGAACAACCCAAATATAACAGCTTTGTGCCTACGGTAAAAAACCTGTGACCAACAATCAGGGGAACTGAATGGGATTTCCACCTCTTCTTTGAGGGACATTTGCAACTCATAGACTACAACTCTGTTTTTTTCTCCAGATAACCACGTCACCTGGCACGAGCCTCCAGGTTTGCTACTGTGGCTGGTCCAAAGTCACGACCTACCAGGGCCTTAGGACTCACCAGGGGATGAACGGATGCACGCCAAAGGGAGAGAGAATCCCTGAAAGAGCAGCTTGTAAAGGTGAAACATTTTCATCTTTGTTCCTTTGTAACAGAAAGAAAAGTATTCACTTTGGTCTAACTCTGATTCCCGCCCTTTACGTACAGCCACCATCTTTCCGCCAAGGATTTCTAACTCTAACAGAGGTTTTGGGACCCAGGATATCAGCAGTGCTGTACAGGTAGAGATGTCTGACCAGTTAAACCAAACAACAGTGTGTTTCTGCCAGGGCCACTGGAGCTCGTCAAGTACAGTTGTGCCTAAAAGTTTACCCCCCCTCCAGCAGAATTTTCTGATTTTTTTTGGCCTTTTCTCAGAAAATATGAATGATAACACAAAAAAATTTTCTGTCACTCATGGTTAGAGGTTGGGTGGAGACATTTATTAACAAACAACTGTGTTTACTCTTTTAAATCATAATGACAACAGAAACTTCAAAATGACCCTGTTCATTTTTTTATACACACACACTGATTACAAGCAAACAGATCACAGGTGAGGATGGTTACCTTTAGTAGACATTCAAACACATTTGTGTTCACTTTTGTGCATTTATCAGGCCTTAACCCTGTGGTGCATAGTGGTCACTACAGTGGACACCTATTTAAAAGTTATTTGCTCCTCAATTCAATGGTTCATGTGGTGGAAATTCATATTAGTCTGTGTCAGGATATTTTTATTCTTCTTAGGGCCTGAAAAATGATTTCAATTCTTTTTTCAAATATCTCTATATATTTTAAAAAGTTATAGACAAACATTTGAGGGTAAAACTGCGTAATAACTAAAAAACATTCGGCGTTAAAATGGATGAAAGAGAGTTAAAATGTTTCACAGAGCATTAAAAAAGATATTAATGAAATTACAAAAAAAAAAAAAAAAAAAAAAAAAAAAAAAAAAAAAAAAGAGAGAAAAGAAGTCAAACAAAAATAAGTCTTATTTACATTTGGTTCACACTGTTTTTCAGCTGAATGCTCAGTTACAAACATTTGAAAAGAAAAATAGAACCTTTTTTCATGCTTTAAGACAAATAAAAACACTTAAGGGAAAAATCCTGACACTGACTTTCATAATTCATGCATCAGAGGGTTAAATCATAATTACAACAGAAACTTCAAAAATGACTCTGTTCATTTTTTTTATACACACACACTGATTAAAGCAAATAGATCACAGGTGAGGATGGTTACCTTTAGGAGACATTCAAACACATTTGTGTTCACTTTTGTGCATTTATCTGGACAAAACCACCAGAGTTGTGTAAACTTCTTAACAGGGTCATTTTTGAAGTTTCTGCTGTCATAATGATTTAAAAAGAGTCAACTGTTTTTTTCAATAAATGTCTTCACCCAACCACTAACCATGAGTTATGTTACCATTCGCACAACAACCCAGTTGAATTCCACTGCTTCAGCTAAAATACAGGAAGTTTGTAAAGAAACAGCGCTCAAAATTTTGAGTGACCAAAAAGTGAAAATCAGATGACCTCCAACAATCTACGTTTTCATGGCGAGGCCACTAGAGGTCCTTCTTTTCAAATTCACATGGCTGGGAGTGCAGTTGAGGGCAAGCAACATCTTTCAGCTTCCTATTGTTGTGCAAAGTCAGACACACACAAACCCCAAAATAGTCCCTTTATTGAGCTTTAGTTAACGCTGGATTTTTTTTTTCTTGGACAGAAAAAACCTCAAGTCCCCGCCACACCAACAAGTCAACCGAGGATTCCTGTGGCCAGAGAAGCAGAAACACCACAGGTGACACAAACATGTACGTACTTTTTTTTTAAACCTCTGATGCATAAATTATAAAAGTCAGTATCAGGATTTTTCCCTGGAGTGTTTTTATTTGTCTTGAGTCATGAAAAAAAGTTTTCCTTTTTTTTTTTTTCAAATATTTGTATCTGAGCATTCAATGAGCAATCTTTTTAAATGTTTAGCAGAACATTTCAACCCTTTTTCATCCACTGTAACACTGTATAGTTTATAGTATATGAGCTTTTTCACCCTCAAATGTTTGTCTATAACTTTTTAAAAAATAAACATATGTTTGGTACAATGGAGTATTAGGGCCACATTCAGAATTTTCTTTTTTTCACTTCATATTTTACTACAAGAGTAAAGTCGAAATTAATTATTTTAATACGAGATTAAAGTCAGAAATAATGACGTAATTTTCTATGAGAAAAAAGTCTAAATATAATCGAGGACAGTCTACGAGGAGGAGGAAACGAGGACCACGGAGCATTTCTTCAGATTATGCTTTAACTTGGGTTTTACAAACAAGGAGATAATGACTTTACGACTTTACTTCGACTTTAATCTCGTTTTAAAATAATTAATTTTGACTTTAAACTCATAATAAAATATGAAGGAAAAAAATTCTTAATGTGGCCATAATACTCTGTTGTAGTTTGGG
>RPOG01003602.1:0-36205 GCA_008086565.1 Thalassoma bifasciatum | reverse complement strand
TTTTTAAAGATCTGGAAAAACTTGCACAAATGTCAGATAATCATAATCCACAGAAATGACGATCAAACTGCCAGAAAATGCTCATTTTCACAAGAAAACACTACTTAGACCTAAGCCTTTATACTACCTCTGTTGCTCAGCTCCACAATCTGGTTTTCACTGGCCTGAGCTCTGGTCTCATCCTCTGTCAGTCTGGTCTGAATGTCCTGCTGGTTGGTCTCCATAACTCTGAATTTCTCCATCAGAGCATCAACCTTTTTCAGGAGATCGTTCATGTTTGGAGAGTCTGGCTGAGTCTCAGTAGATTGTTCATTTATCACAGTGTCCTGGGCTGAAATCAAGCCCCAGCACAGCAAGAACAACCACAAAATCATCTTCTTTGAATGCAATTGAATTCTTTGTTGATCCAGGACTGCCGAGTCACCTTCACTCTGACTGAATCGACCCATCCATCAGCTTTAAATCATGATCTGTTAATGTTTAACAGCAGATCTCATGCATGTCTTATAATGCACGGGATTTGTTCCTCCACGTTGAGGAAGTAAACAACTTGATTAATCATTTGTTTGCTGCTCTATTAAACTTTGGGACAAGGAAAAAAAATTGTGTGGCCTTTTGATAACATGGACCATAAATGTCCATCTTCTTACACACTGCTTTTCTGATTTTTAATAATTCTTGGCTAGTATTTCAATTCCACAAACTCCATTAATATCAAGTTGATATTTTTTAACGCAACATTGTTACTGTAACCCCTTTGGCCTCCACCACTTTGTCAGCAATTTATTTGCCATTCGTCTGACATCATCAAAGTATGAACGCTTACACCTTTGTCAAACATTGGACAATTCAGATTCTTCACATTTCAGCCACTAGGTTTGTTTTACAGTTTACTTCACCTATAAAACGTAATTAGTGAAAGAATCACTCGGGTGGCGATCACAACAGCTGTGCCCTGCCTCGAATATTCACTCTCCTTTCCACCAGAGGAATCCAGAGTTCAAACATCTCAAAAGTGTTGTTTCATCAAATTATTCCAAGTGGTGAAATTTCTCCTGTAAAGTCCGTTCTCATCAATAACAGCAGCTTCACAGTCTTATTGCATTTCCTCCTCAATGGGAATCTGCCAAAGCTGGGCATATTTTATTTCCTTAGATTTCTAGGCTACACGACAGAAGTGTCCCCATCTTGATGCATGACAATTTGATGCCAGGAGAGCCTGATTTATACAGGAAGTGCTCTCTGCTTGATGCGCCAGCTGTTAGCTTATGTGGCATAAAGTCTACCTAACAGCCTCGTTTCTTGGCTTTCGACCCTGTTAATCACTCATACAGTAACCAATAGCCTTACTGTTAACACAAAGTCTGCCATAGCTAGATAGACTGCTGAAAAAAAATGATATTTCTGTCACACGTAATCCTTTGTATTTATATGCGGAACAGAAGTGGTATAATCTGTGACTGGGAACTATGATTTCATGGTTTTTAGCGAACTTTTTCACTGAAAGAACAAAGTTGACAACAAAGAAGACACTGAGCACTGATACAGCTGGTTTCATTCGCATGAAGTCGTCAGACTGGACTATGGTTAATGAGGATGCGTCTGCTGTGTTTGGTCACCCAGATGTAGATGACAAGGTGAAAAAGTGATGTGGCAGATGTCTTGTGTCTGACATGAAGCATCTTCTTCTTAATGATGTCCAAAAATTGGTTATAAAAATTGAAGAGAAATATACTGTTTCAGCTGCATTTGTCCTGATGTTCACTTTGTTCACATATAAAAACTAGAAACTGGAGACTTTAATCTTTCAAATGAGGTGTCACTGATGAATTTTGACCTTATGGTTCTACAGTTATAAGCTTTAAAAACAAAGCATGGTAAACAGGCCAGAATTGTATGGTAGCCAAGGGGTTAATTATTTTATCACAAAAAAGTTACAGATAAAGTTCCTTTTAAACAGAGTGATAGATCGTATCAGTCTGTTTTGAATCATGATCTGTTAATGTTTAACAGCAGATCTCAAACATGTCTTATGATGCACAGGAATTTTTCCTCCATGCTGAGGAAGTAAACAGTTTTATTAATCATTTGTTCGTTGCTCTTATAAACTTTGTTACATGGAAATTTTTTATCTGGCTTTTGATACTGTAGACCATAAATGTTTGTTTTCTTCCACACTTATTTTCTGTCTTTTAATTATTTTTAGCTTGCATAAAAATTTCACAAACTCAATTGATATCAAGGTAACGTTTTTTAACGTGTTACTATTACTTTGTTTAATGAATCACAAACAACTTGTTAAAGTTCTGCCCTAATTTTCTTATAAACAGTTTCTGCCGTAGTAGTTACTGATTGATAGGTCAAAAAAAGCAACAATATTGATGGAGTTGAGATTTTGGAAATTTGCTGTAACAATTGCGCTTTGATTTTTCATTGATAATGTGATAGGTTCAATTTGTTGTTTTACATACTAAATAAGGATATTGAAGTTGGTCTTTTGTGGTCTCATTGGATCAGGATTTGTCTTTTATCTAGCATATTCAGCAGACCTTGAGAATGGCATTGTTACGTGTGTCTGCTGTTTCCCCCTACCTCCACCCTTCACGTGAATGATCAAGCATACCTGAATCCCATTGTTACTCAGGTCGGTGGAGGGGAGCCCTTATAAGAGTGGCAGGGAGAGGATCAGAGGGAGCAGAGCAGAGAGACACACACACTTTGGACCACTGGTAATGGGTTGACTCCCGATTTTCCCCTATTGTGCTTGATTCCTCTTTCTTTTAACCAACATGTTTCATTGTTGGTTTCTGTTGTTTTAGTTTGGGCTGGAGACCTCCGGTAGTCCAGTTTTCACCCTTTTTGTTTTATCTAGTTCTTTTTCATAACTTACTTAGAGGGAGGTGCTGGCACGACGGCCCATTGTGTGGCTGGGTTGGCATCTCTCCCTTTTTGTTCCTTTTGACCGGGGTCTCCAGCCCCTTTAGGTTGTTTATGTTCTTTGAATTTTGTTTGGGGAATAAATAAAGCCGTGGGGTTTTAACTTTAATCTTGTGTGCTGTTTTTTTTTTTTTTATGTTATGGTCGCCTTTTGAGTCTTTTGTTTAAAGGAAGCCGTAACATATGGGGGCTCGTCCGGGATAAAGGCATATTTTCATCTTCGTAACATTAGGAAGATCAGGCGCTCCTTGTCCCAGAGCAACGCGGAGAAACTAGTCCATGCTTTCATCTCCTCCAGGTTAGATTACTGTAACTCTCTTTCATCAGGCTGCTCTAGCAAGTCTATTAGGACCCTTCAGTTAGTTCAGAACGCTGCAGCTCAGGTATTGATAGGAACCAGGAGGATAGAGCACATCTCTCCAGTGTCAGCTTCTCTTCACTGGTTACCTGTAAAATTTACGGTGGAATTTAAAATTCTTCTCCTGACTTATAGAGCTCTAAATGACATTTTCTTAAAAAAGCTCATAGTTCCATATTACCCATCTAGATCACTGCACTCTCAGCATGCAGGCCTGCTGACTGTGCCTGTGGTCTCTATAAGCAGTATGGGAGGTCGAACCTTTAGTTTTCAGGCTCCTCTTCTCTGGAATAACTTACCGGTTGAGGTTTGGGGGGTGGACACCCTCTCTGTTTTTAGTAGCAGGCTTAAGACTTTCCTTTTTGATAAAGCTTATAGTTACAGCTGGATCAGACCTGAACCAGCTCTTAGTAACACTGCTATAGGCCTAGACTGTCAGGGCAAAACTGACACACTAGGCCACTCTTTCCCTTTCCCTTCTACCTGTCAGTCTAACTTTTATCTTAATGCACCATTATAGTTATTAACCATGATCCTCTGGGAGTCTCTGAGCTTGTTTGTAGGGTCATCTGGATTGTTGCTGTGGATCCACCAGCTGACGTGGGATGACCTGACTCCTGCTGCTGTGACTTTGACAGCTCTCCAATTTTTTTTTTGTCTATTTTTGTCAGTGTCTCTGTGTCTGCATCCCTCTGTCTCTCCTGTTTGTGTGAGATTGGATGAGATTAGATTCCTTATCCTGTGTTGATGTTGGGTCTCCGTTAATAAAACAAGATAAAACAATAAAGAAATTTAACATTAACAGGTATCCACCTGTTTATGTTGTGGAAAGTGTCTTGAGATAACTTTTGTTATGATTTGGGTGCTACATGAATAAAGATTGATTGATTGATTGTATCATGCGTGATGTGCTCCAAGTAGGTCAACTGAGGGCACTGGGTTTTATTTAAAGATAACACAGGAACATGAGGAAATACAGCCAGTATCATTTGGGAGCCAGACACGAACACCCACACAAGCACGAGCACCATAACTGTGTTTCACAGTAAATAGTTTGCTTAGAGATACTGTTGCCTGTTGGTCAACGTGTCTGGATTAACAGCCAACAGGGGAACAAGAGATGGTTTCCAACTGAGCAAACCTGAAGTTGATTTCTTGACGTAGGTTACTTCGAGACAACAACCTCTGCAGCAGAACTCCCACACAATCCTTCATCGACACTAGAAAACAAGACGTCAAGAAGATCTGCACCAACTCTGGTCGGCACATGCAAGGCGCTCCTGCTAGTGAGGGTGAAAACTGCATGAGCAGTTCAACTATGACAAAATATATTTGAAGAACAAAGACTCTTGCCACAGGCTGATTTGTAGTTAAAAATGTAGCACACGTTGTAATACAACCGAAGCATGATTGGTTTTTTTGGGACACTGAGGAAATACTTTAAACCCAACAGATTTTGAGATTCAGGATTATATCAAAGGTTTTGCCTTTTATACAGTACAGAGAAAATGTAGAGGTTTATGGAAACACTGGAACAATCAACTCTGAGTCAGAAGAGCATGTGCAGCTGTGTTTTTATTAACAAGCAGGCGACAGAAATTCTTATATTTGAGAGACCAAAAAGCCACTAAAAGTTGTGACATGGTCGTTTCCCCAAACGTGTGAATTTGAGACCAGTGGATTTCAGACCAGTGGATTTCATGGGCCGTTTTATTTTTATTTTTTCTGCTCCCCCGAATGCTCCACACAGGCAAGACTTAAGGGAAAGACATTGGTGTCTGACAACGTGATTTGCCCGGTTCAGTGTCATTCGTCTGCTGACCTTCTGCTTTCAAACCTGCATCCCTGCTGCCACATTGAAAAAGTGTCAGTCGACCCAAATGAGACGGTCGACCCACCGGGCATTGCCCCGGTATGCCAGATGGCCAGTCCACCCCTGATCTCAGTCAAGTAAAATGGATTTTTGTATGTTAGCCCAACTTGAGATTTTCTTGTTGTAGTCTACTCTTAGTTGAGTTCAGGCAACCAAATGCATTCATCTATGCTACTTAGTAAATTATGTTACATGTACTTGTGACTTCCAATATACAGTACACTCTTCATTTTTAAGAATTGTATTGTTTGATCCAATTTGCCTGCACGATGAGTACCACTCATATCTAGGTTGTTTATCATCTTCATTTTTAGTTATGATTGCTGTGGTTGTGTCTGTTGATGTTATTGTCTTGAATGTCTGTCTTTTATGTTAAACTGCACTGCAAACCAAATTTCCCCTCAAGGGACATTAAAGTGCTGAACTGAACTGTGAAATATTTAGAAATAACTAACAGTAAATGACTGACAGCTACTGCTGCCAAACAATAACAGCAAAATTTTAATAATCCAATATAGAGAAAATGTAGGGGTTCATGGAAACACTGGAACAATCAACTCTGAGTCAGATGATCATGTGCAGCTGTGTTTTTATTAACAAGCAGGCAAAAGAAATTCTTATGTTCGAGTGACCAAAAAGCCACTAAAAGTTGTGACATGGTCGTTTCCCCAAATATGTGAATTTACACGCATGCGTACATACACCTGGTCTCCTTGCTGCAGCTGCAGAAACGCTGCATTTCCTCCATTATCAGCCGTGTCATAGCTTGATTTGTGGTCATAGGTCTCCACAATCATTTCGTTGTTCTTATAGAGCTCCAGTGACAAGATTTGCTCCCCTCCAGCATGACAGAAAAAGGTGAAGTAATAAACTCCATTATGAGGTGCAGCAAAGACACCTGAGGAAACAGAACAACATTAGACTCCTTTTGTTAGCACCATGGATGGTGTAAAATGTGGGTTTTAATCTCAGTGATGCTTAAGCATTTTGAAGCTCAATGATGTCAGTCCTCATGTTGTAAATGTCAAGTTAACCAGGCTTTTAGTCGACCTGGCAAGTGGCAAGGAGGCAGGTTTTGCTTTTGGCCAACAGCAACAATTTACTTGTCTTTCAGTCAGAAACTGGACATTCATGAACGCTGTAGCCTGCCTCAGCTCCACCTCTCTGCCTGCTAAGAGGCAGGGCCAAAATTTCCAATGTGGTCAGATTCAAACCTCTGTTTAGGAAATCACAAGAGGACATCACTGAGACTTTGTCCATGACACATAAAAACATATGACTACAAAGCCCACACACTTCTCATTCTGTGTTATTAGCCTATCACATTGCGGTAGTCATGTTTTACCTGTGGCGCTGTTGTAGGCGCTGCCAATGTTCGTAATCTCTTTCCTGAAGATCAAAGTCGTGGCTACGTCGAATGGTCCAATGGCTGTGTTTCCACCTCCTGTTGCTGCACTGAATATCACCGGGGTTGTCACTGTTTCAACATAAAATCACAATAACAGGAGTTAGTTGAGTGATTTTAGCGGGTTTTATATTGGTTATAACTCCGTTCTCACCTTTTTCCAGTCTGGTCTGAATGTCTCGCTGGTTGGTCTCCAAAACGTTCAATTTCTCCGTCAGAGCATCAAACTTTCTCTGGAGATCAGGAAATTGTTCCACCTCACTTGTCACTTTTTCCTGGGCTGAAATGGAGCCCCAGCAAAGCAAGAACAACCAAAAAATCATCTTCTCTGCCTTTGAATTGTTCCTCAGTGACAAATAAAGCTTTTTTAATTGAACTGAACTGAATTCCTTCTTGGTACAGAACAGCCTGGTCACCTTCTCTCTGACCAAATCGACGTGTCCATCTGCTTTAAATCATGATCAGTTAATGTTTAACAGCAGACTTCAGACTTTTTCCTCAATGTTTAGAAGGTAAACAGCTTGATTTACCATTTATTTGCTGCTCGAATAAACTTTGTGACGAAGTTAATTTTGTATCTGACCTTTGAACCATAGACCATAAATGTCCATCTTCTTACACACTGCTTTTCTGTCTTTTCATCATTTTTACATGTGTTAAAATTTCACTAACTCAATCAATATCAAGTTCATATTCTTTAACTCGACACTATCACTGTAATTAATTAATCACAATCAAAGCCCCGGCCCTAATTCTCTTGACACAGTTTATGTCACAGTCGTTACTATTGTCAGAAAAAGGTCAAAAAAGCAAAAATATTGCTACAGTTGAGTTTTTTTGGGGGGAAAAAAATCACTTTAATGCTCCGATTTTTAATTGATATTGTGATAATTTGATAAATTTTGTTGCTGTACATGCAATATGAGGATATTCAAGTTTGTCTTTAGTGCTCTATTTGTATCATACTCATGCAAGTTGTGCTCTAAGTAGGTCAACTGAGGTCAAGTCAAGAGATAATACCGGAATATGAGGAAATACAGCCAGTATCAACATGTATGGGAGCCAGACACCAACTCCTACACAAGCACACACAGCATACCTGTGTACACAGTAAATAGTTTGCTTAGAGATGCTGTTGTTTGTTAGTCAACGTGTCTGGATTTAGAGCCAATAGGTCGAGGAAGACAGGAGATGGTTGCGTTGGACAACGTCTCTGACACCTCCACAAGTTGAAACTTTCTGACTGCAGTTGAATTTTTCCACTGTTTCTAGTTTGTTTATCGTGTTCAACATCTATTCATGGAGTTCACAGTGAAATACAACAATACACTTCCTTTTCATTCCTTAATTTTTTTTTTTTTTTTAAATGTATGAAAAGTGAATATTGGTTAAAAAAAAACCCTCAGCCGTTACTTTTTTAGTGCCTCTTAATGTGTTTTCACTTCTTTGTTTAACTATTTTCTCATCCATCAATAAATTTCTTTCCACAATTTTGTATTGTTCTTTACATGGTGTTTTATGCTGATACTGTCCCTGTCTTACATTTTCATATATGTACATGTTGGGTTTTATTGATAAGTACATTTTGCACATACAAGGAATTTGACTGTGTATTGATACTAAACAATAAACAAGGGAATAGCGTGGAACTGGCAACAACTAAAATAATGCAGAATTAGATGCTGTACAACATATAAAATAAAATATATGAACACTGAATTTATAACCTGTAAAAATATAGAACATTTTTAGAAAATGAGGGAACAAAGAATGTTTCTTTCAAAATATACAAAGTATACAATATTCACTGTGACTATTGCTTGTAAATAAATACGTTTTGATAAAGGAATGATTGTGTGAGTGTTTTGTTCTTTGGGAATCTTTGAACTGCTTTGAAAGTTTTGAAAAGATCAAACCCAGAAAGGAAAGGAGTACATTTGATCTTTATTTTATCGGGTTAAAAATGTGTTTGAGAACACGTTTAGCTACAGACACAAACAGACAAACATGTACACGTATATGTTCATAGTCATTTATCTTTTCTCACTTCTCCACCAGGAAACCACTGAAGGTTGTGTGGTAACCAGAGCAATAAACATATGAGTTTTTCAACATGCGCACGTAGATTCGATCACCCGCCTGCAGCTGCAGGAAGATGGCGTTCCCCCCGTTATGAGCCGTCTCGTAGACGGCTCTGTGGTTCTGAGTCTGCAGCACGCGCTGGTTATTCTTGTAGAGGAACAGCACCGTTTCATGTCGTTCTCCAGCGTGGTGGAATATGGTGAAGTAATAAACTCCAGCAACAGGTGCAGTGAAGGTACCTGAGAAAAGAGGAGAGTGTTAGTTTCCTCCAAAGTATGAGGATTTTCAAATGTTGTGTTTCGTAAGTGATGCAAATTGTGTTAAATTTTTTTTTTATGGATAAGGCCTAATTTGCAAACACAAAATCTCCAAAACTTGTAGTATGTTTATTCGTTGGCATGATTTCACCGTTAAATTGGAGACGTAAGTGACAAAAATAACTGAAATTTTCCCCTTTTTGACTCAATTCACTTAGATCGTTGGGCTAAACTTTGGCTTTAACCCTCTGATGCATGAATTATGAAAGTCAGTGTCAGGATTTTTCCCTTGAGTGTTTTTATTTTTCTTAAAGCATGAAGAAAAGTTTTCCTTTTTTTCAAATATTTCTAACTGAGCATTCAACATAAAACAGCGTGAACTCAATGTAAATATGACTTTTTTGTCTGTCTTACTTCTTTTCTTTTTTGGGTTATTTCATGAATAATCTTTTTTTAATGCTTTGCGAAACATTTGAACTCTCTTTCATCCATTTTAACACTGAATAATTTATAGTTTATAAGCTTTTTCACCCTCAAATGTTTGTCTATAACTTTTTAGAAAAAAAAAAAATGCTTGGAAAAAAAATTGAAAACATTTTTTAGGCCCTAAGGAGAATAAAAATATCCTGACACAGGCTAATATGAATTTCAACCACATGAATCATTGAATTTAGGAGTAAATAAGTTTTAAATAAGTGTCCACTGTAGTGACCACTATGCACCACAGGGTTAATTAAAAAAAAAAAAAAAGAAAAAAAGTTCCACTTCATCTATAGTGATAGACGTTTAGTTTTGTGATTCAGGAAGGTATGAGGGTTAATAAAAAGGCATTTCTCTTGCAATTTCTTTTTTTTGTTTTTTTTTTTGGGGGGGGGGGGGGGGGGGCTAGATGGCCTAATGGGGGTTTCCCTTTTTTTATTACCTAGACCTATGGGCTGAGACTTGTGCCTCTAGAAACTGAATCAAATACATTAAATCGACTTTGAAAAGCATGTCCTATAATGTCACGTGACCTTATTCACTGCAGTTGGTAATTCATAGATGTGTCCAATGATGTATGACTTTCCTTTGAATTAAATCTTTATAACTGGGGTGGCATGGCGTTGTTGAAGGGGGGGCAGCTGCCACCCTTTGCCCCCCTGGTTGATCCACCCCTGTGTACACCACTACGCCACCTCCAAAATGTAACCCCTCACCTTTTATGCACATTTGAACTAGTTTCCAGTTGTGGTACTTTTCTTTTTCATCTCCTGATTGTTTCTTAATTCATTGTTTGACCCTGATGTTGAAGAACCCAGGTATTTGGTTGGTGTCTTACCTGTGGCTGCGTTGTAGGCGTTGCCGATATTTGTAATCACCCTGTAGAGTAAAGTTCTGTCTGTGTTGAAAGGTCCAACAGCTCCACCTCCCAGCGCTGCACTGAAGATCACCTTTGGTTTTTCTGTTTCCAACAAAACATCATGAAGATATGACTTTGTTAAGATTTTCTAGAACCGTTTAAAAAAAAAAAAAAAAAAAAAAAAACTCTCACTTTGGGACATTTATTTTCAAAATAATTGACTTCACCTTTATTCCTCAGTTCCTGAATCCGGTTTTCACAGCTTTCCAACCTGGATTCACTTCTTTGTAACCTGACCTCCAGATCTTGGAGTTTCCCTCCCAGAGAATCAAACTTCTCCAAGCTGTCACACATGTTAGCGTAGCATGATGGCGATTCAGAAAAAACGTCATCCTCTTGAGCCACAGTCAAGGCACAGAGCAGCAAAAAAACACAACACAACTGAGCAAAGTTCATGACTGAAAAATCTTCTCTAGGTTGAGTCGCTTTCACTGAATTGATCTGCTGGTGCTCTGACTTTTCTGATGATTAGTTAACATTTAACATCATGTTTGATTGGAGGCTGATTGTGAAATAAGAAAACAGTATAAACTCCATTTACTGGCATCAGTTAAAATTTAACATCTCAGAAGTATGTCAACAGAAATATCCACATATCAATCTGTAGTTAATACAAAGAGTCTATTTTCCTGATTAAACACATTTAAGGCACCAAAGTTTAACCCTTTAGAGCCCAGTGTTGTTCCTGTGCCATGATTTGCATGTTCTTTTTCAATTGACCGTACGGTTGCAACCAGATAAGATACAGCAATCAGTCTTTTTGCATCTAAAATCAGTAGAGTTACTGCGGAGACATTCACCGTGTCTCAAAACCAATGGCATCTTTGCATTAGAGGATTATAAGCTTTCAAGGTTAAGGTTAACGTTAGCCACCCTATCAAAAACAATTTCAGCCAAACACCCCCTTGTGTAGCTGAGAATAATTTTCAGGGAATAATATGGAAAATTAACATGAATAAATGTATGCACGTGGTTTTACAGAGTCATGAAAAAATTGAAAGAAAAGATGACTAAATTCTATACTTTTGTACAATATTTCTCAGAGCTAATTTAATATTGAGGCAGCTTGTTCCTTTGATGGCCCAGGGAGCACATCCGTTTATTTTTGTCAAACAAGAAGCATCAAGATGCATTAAAGGTACAAAAATTAAATCATATTTCTTTTTTTAGTGCATTTTTCCCCCTCCTTATCTTTCTTCCAATTGACAACCAACTCCCTTTTTTAAGGGGGTCATCTGTAAGTCATTCAAAATACAAAGAAGCATTGAAATTTATTGAAATATGAAATAAATTTCTTTTTTAAGTGCACTTCTCCTTTCTTGTCCTTATCTCCCTACTCAGTTTTTGTTGATAGAGTTCCTCTTAAGCGGAATGTTTTTTATTTTTTGCGTTGCAACTTTTTTTTTTTTTTTTAACATATGAGAATCACAGCTGTTGGTAGATTTGTTTTGCAGCAATATGATGATGACATCCACTTTGACATTTAGTTACAAAACAAAGGAAACTAAAAATTTGATTGATATTTGGTTCCCCCTATGTTATTTACATATGTATTTACGTATGGACGTATTTGGGTCGATGACAAAAAGAGGGTCTAAAAACGTATTTTTAAAAAGTTCTTTGAAAGTGGATAAAAAACATATTTCTGAGACAAGAATTATGTTTTCTAACAGATTTCAGTAGTTGACCAACATTTCAAAGTTTTAGGTTCATAATTTTTTAGTATTTTTAATTTGAGCACCCAAAAATGTCAGGTGGCGCAACCAAATATGTGAAAATATATTTATATGTTCCTGTTATTTTTTCTGTGTGAAATTATTGGTAAGTATCTCTCAAGTGTCTGTAGTGACTCATTCATTTTCATTTTGTGTGTTTCATTTGTTTCATTTGTGAATAAGATAAATAACTTTATGTTAAAATAACAGTTCACATTATTACATTGGTTGTACCACCTGACATGGAAATTGTTCCAGTCACCAATGAACTGAAAAAAACTTTTTTATCAGTATTTCAGAGAAATCTACAAACTTTTCCACTTGGTCACAAATGTCATTTGGGCTCCTCTGGCTGATGCAGTTTCCTGTTTTATTCTCTTCACTTTAAAATAAAAGTCTAATATTACGGTTGCACCACCCTGACATTTGACGAGGTGAAAATTACGGGACAAAAGTTTTTTAAATTTCTCAACAGCTTTAAAATTCTTTTTATTTGCAAAGAACATTTTATTTAAAAAGGTTCAAGCATAAAATAATGCCACTGTATTTTAAATTTCAATTTACAAAAACTGACATTCAATTTTTAGAGTTTAATTACTGTGGATACTTGTCAGGACGGTTGCACCACCTGACATTTTGGGGGTTTGAGGAACTAAAACACAAAAAACATGTTATATTTTAATAGTTTAAAGATGTGTTCAAATAACACAGGTTTCATAGAATAAAGAAATACATGTGATGAAATACTCAATTCATGATGGAAGGAAATATTGCACTCGGACACAAAAAAAAGGGATGTCACGTCATTGACCCATTTATAATAATCATAATTGAACAATCTACAGTTTTTTCAAAGTCCATTCTCCATTGAGTATAAAGTAATGAGTGAGTGAGCAGCCCTGTTCCAAGATGGCCGCCACGTGACGACGTTACTTCTCATTGGCTTGCAGCGCGCACGAGGCATCTAGCCTTCTTATATTTATATATATCTATGATTTAAACGACACATACAACGACAAGTCAGACGACACATAGCATAGCAGCAACGTTGTCAAATGACGACACCTTATCCAACGACGTAATGACCAAAAGCATCGACATATTTTTGGCACAAATGGAGCCCCATACTTCACTACTTGAGCAGAAGTTGTAGATAAAACGTTTAGGACCACATCAACCAGAGGATTTAATAATATCTCAAGAGGGGAAAGAAAAAGAAGATCATCCAATCAGGAGTGGTTAAAGCGGAACACCTGTGAACCTGGAGCTCGTGAAGGCACTCTGACGTCATTCCTCTTCAAGAAGTGATCGGTGAGTAATTAATTTCTAATATAAGCGGAATTTATGGTGTAGTTTACTTAATGGAAGTTGTGTGACACGTAACTATGGCGGTAGGTGTGTGAGGGTGTGTATGAGTGACACACCCTCACGCGCGCGCACCTGTCCGTGGTGCTGAATTGGCTGTTTGGCTGTGGTTTATTGTGTGTGTTGGCTTTGAATATTGATTGTTGTGTATTGGGTGTGCGCCGTTCACGCCTTTGTGTGTTTCTTGTTGTCACGTTGAGTATTTGATATTGTGAGATCTTGCCATTTGGTGGCGCTATTGATGCATTGATGTGTTGTCAGATTTGCATTGTCCCTGTTATGGCATTATTCAGCTGCAGTTTTTGTCAAAGGGGCTCTGATCCAGGGGCGGATCAACCGGGAGGGCATAGGGTGGCCGCTGCCCCCTTACAACAAAGCCGTGCTACTAGGGTTGCCAGATCTGACCAACAGTTTCCAGCCTAAACACAACGTAAAACCCGCAAAACTCATTAAAAACCAACCCATATCACAACTTCTCAAGAAACTCATCTTAAAACTGTAAAATTATTGCATGGTTAATAAAGAAGCTGCCTGAAGTAAACAACTGCACTGAAAAAAAACAATGGGAAGAATATCAAACAGGCTAGGATAACAAATATGTGAGTTTTTAATTTTCTTGCCACGTTTTGGCAACTCTTCTTTCAATATTTTCTCAAGCGTATTTACTAAAAAATGTTGTGAAAAGCAGCCCAAATTTTTTCAACCAGCCAAATACTATTTTTCCCGGCCAAGCGAGTTCAAACAACACAATCTGGCAGCTCTGCTTGCCATCCCAGTTATAAAAATGTAATTTAAAGAGAAGTTGAAGAAACTGCTGTGTGAAAAAATAGCTTATTGCACTTTCAGGCAAGTTTTTGTAATAGTGGAGACGTAAATCAATAAATATTATATTTAAGATATAAGGCAGAGGTTACCAACTATATTTATCAGGGGGTCAGAATTTCACCAGACAGTCACTTTTGGGGCCGGACCCTCAAACAAAAATTAAATAGAAATCAAATTCTGGCATTAAATTATTATTTGATATTTACTTGATACTTGATATTAATTGTTTATATATATATATAATTTTTTTTTTTCATTTCACTACAAAACTGAAGGCATTTTAAGCCTTTATGAGTCAGACTCCTATCACCTATACCACGGTCAACCAATTTTGGAATCCAGTCGCGGCCTGGATTGGACGGTTCAGCGGGCCAGATTTTATGATCTTTTAATACTGAAATTGTATCTTAAAATTTTGACTTTATATCTTAAAATTTTGACTTTTTATCTCCAACTTTTGACTTTTTAACTTGAAATTTTGACTTTATCTCAGACTTTTGGGGCATGCCAGGAGATTCCTTCCTGGGCTTGTTTTATTTCCTTATTCTTTTGGCTAAACGACAGAAGAGTCCCCATCTCGATACACAAAGATTTGATGCCAGGAGAGCCTGATTTATACAAGAAGTGCTCTCTGCTTAGCTTGCCTGTAGCGGCAGCTCATACTGCGTAAATCTCGCCTAACAGCCTCGTTTATCGGCTTTCAGCTCTGTCAATCACTGTCACAGTAACCGATAGTCTTACTGTTCACACGAAGCCTGCTGTTACGAGACAATCTGCTGAAAAGTGTAAAAAAAAAAACCTGCGCCTTTTTCTTCACAGTCATGTAAGCAACAGGAGCGGTACAATTTGTGACTGGGAGCAATAATTATTTGATTTTTAGCAAACCTTTTCACAGAGAGAACAAGGTTACAAAGAAGACACACAAGTCTGATAAAGCTGGTTTTATTCATGCAATATATTTCACCCAGATGTAGAAGTGATGCAGTAGATATCTTTGATTTTTTTTTTTGGAACACTACAAACACTTACAGAGCATGCAACATAAAACAGCATGAACTTGATGCAAAAAATGAATTACATTTTTCACTTTTTTGAATACTTTGTAAATAATTTTGACATTTTTAAACATATTCACTTTGTGTATATTATAATTGATAAGCTTTTAAACCCTCAGGGAAATTCAGATACTTGAAGAACAAAAACCCTTGACACAGGCTGATTTGTAGTTCAAAATGTAGCACGTTCTCATACAGCAGATTTTGAGATTCAGATTTTATATCAAAGGTTTTGCCTTTTATACAATACAGAGAAAATGTAGGGAATCATGGAAACACTGGAACAATCAACTCTGAGTCAGATGATCATGTGCAGCTGTGTTTTTATTAACAAGCAGGCAACAGGAATTCTTACATTTGAGAGACCAAAAAGCCACTAAAAGTTGTGACAAAGTCGTTTCCCCAAACATGTGCATTTACACGCAGGCGTATATACACCTGGTCTCCTTGCTGCAGCTGCAGAAACACTGCATTTCCTCCATTATCAGCGGTGTCATAGCTTGATTTGTGGTCATGGGTCTCCACAATCATTGCTGAGTTCTTATAGAGTTCCAGTGACAAGATGTGCTCCCCTCCAGCATGACAGAAAAAGGTGAAGTAATAAACTCCATTATGAGGTGCAGCAAAGACACCTGAGGAAACAGAACAACATTAGACTCCTTTTGTAAGCACCATGGATGGTGTAAAATGTGGGTTTTAATCTCAGTGATGCCTCAGCAGTTTGAAGCTCAGTGATGTCAGTCCTCATGTTGGAAATATCAAGTTAACCAGGCTTTAGTCGACCTGGCAAGTGGCAAGGAGGCAGGTTTTGCTTTTGGCCAACAGCAACAATTTACTTGTCTTTCAGTCATAAACTGGGCATTCATGAACGCTGTAGCCTGCCTCAGCTCCACCTCTCTGCCTGCTAAGAGGCAGGGCCAAAATTTCCAATGTGGTCACCAAGCCACTCAGATTCAAACCTCTGTTTAAGAAACCACCACCTGACATCACTGAGACTATATCCATTTATTGTACTCTCCATAGCAAAGCCCACACACTTCTCATTCTGTGTTTATGAGCCTGTCACATTGCGGTAGTCATGTTTTACCTGTGGCGCTGTTGTAGGCGTTGCCAATGTTCGTAATCTCTTTCCTGAAGACCAAAGTCGTGGCTGTGTTAAATGGTCCAATGGCTGTGTTTCCACCTCCTGTTGCTGCACTGAATATCACTGGGGTTGTCACTGTTTCAACATAAAAACACCATGACAGAAGTTAATTGATTTTAGCAGCTTTTCAAAAGATCTGGACAAACTTGCGCAAATGTCAGATAATAATAAATCACAGACATGACGATGTTGATCAAAACACCAGAAAACATCTATTTTCACAGGAAAACAACACTTAGACCTGAGCCTTTTTACTTCCTCCAGAATCTGGTTGTCACTGTTCTGAACTCTGGTCTGAATGTCCTGCTGGTTGGTCTCCAAATCTTTAAATTTCTCCATCAGAGCATCAAACTTTCTCAGGAGAATGTTCATGTTTGGAGAGTCTGGCTGAATTTCAGTAGATTGTCTTATTTCACTTGTATCATTATTATCTTGGGTTGGAATGGAGCCCCAGCAAAGCAAAAACAACCACAAAATCATCTTCTTCAACTTTGAATTGCTGTGTTGGGACAATTTTTTTTGAAGTTTTTTTAATTGAATTGAACTGAACTGAATTCTTTCTTGATACAGAACAGCCCAGTCGCCTTTTCTCCGACCAAATTGACCCGTCCAATCATAACTTCTGCCAGGGAATGTAAACTTGTAGGCACACACACACACACACACACACGGATGCACACGTATTTATATATATATATATATGTGTGTGTGTGTGTGTGTGTGTGTGTACAACTGCCAACATAAAGTAAACAGTAGTGCTGCGTCATACTTTGTGTTCACTGGTCTTCCTGCTTTAAAATACTGATGGTTTTCAGAAAAGCTTTTGAGCTACTTGAAGGGTACTTGAATCTACAGTTCGGTTCATATCACGGTTTTGTGGTCACGGTTTTATGTTCGGTTCGGTTCACATTGTTATTGTTTTTATCACCCCAAACCCTATATTCTAATAATTCACTGTTAACATTATTTTTAATCTTTTTTTTTCCCTTTATAGTCATGTGGGTGGCTGCTGGTAGTGAAAGTTGTCCTCTCCTACCTGAGTCTCTTCTTGCACTGCCAAGTGACATTCTGTAATGATGTCTTCGCAGATGAGCTATCATGTTGGATGTGTTAGCGTTCGCATAAACAACGCGTGTTCTACAGTGCTCGCACACAGTCACGGTTTTGTCCACCACTTTCTTACCAACGTCGTCGTAGGTAACGTGAAATCCAAAGTGATCCCAGACAGGAGAACGATAGGATGCCACAGGAGCATCCTCCACCTCCGGCTGCTACTCCTCTCGCATCGCCATATCCACAACACACACGCCTCCGTACAACTGTGCTGCCTGTGCTTCACTTTTGTCTCGAGCTACTTGCATTACTCTGATGAACCAACATGTCAAGAATTTGAACATGGCCAATTCTAAGCCAAAAGTCTGAGATAAAGTCAAAATTTTGAGATAAAGAGTCAAAAGTCAGAGTTAAAAAGTAAAATGTTTGCGGTTTGAAGTCAAAATTACAATACATCATTTCAATATTTAAAGATAATATAGTGAAAGCTATATACGAAGTGAGCCTTGTGGGAGTCCTATATCATGTATTTCTAGAACCCTGATAAAAAACTCTCTCTTTATGACATTTATACTTAAAATAATTGACCTCACCTTTGTTCCTCAGTTCCTGGATCTGGCTTTGTAACCTGACCTCCAGATCTTGGAGTTTCCCTCCCAGAGCATCAAACTTGTCTAAGCGCTCACACATGTTAGCGTAGCATGATGACGATTCAGAAAAACCGTCATTCTCTTGAGCCAAAGTCACGGCACAGAGTAGCAAAAGAACACAGCAAAACTGAGCAAAGATCATGACTGAAAAATCTTCTCTGGGTCGAGTCGCTCTCTCTGAGTTGATCTGCTGGTGCTCTGACTTTTAAATGACCCGTTGATCCACTGATTGTGAAAGAAGAAAACAAGTATAAAGTCCATTTACAGGTATTAGTTAAACTTTAACATCGCAGAAGTATGTCAACAGTAATATCCACATCTTAAGTCAGTATAAAAAGTCTATTATCCCGAATAAACACTTTTTAGTTGTCAAAGTTTTATAGTATAAAGATGAAAAACTGGCTTTGTTGGAATTTCTATGTCCATAGTTCTCTAAAATTTTGAACTTTTTCCCATATCTTTGACTTTATTATCTTAAAATACTGAAATAATATCTTAAAAATTTGACTTTGTATCTCAAACTTTTGCCTTTTATCCCAAAATTTTGACATTGTCTTTATGGCTTTGATTTTACCTTTGCAAAATGTTGAACTCATATTTCAAAATTTTGACTTTATCTCAGACTTTTGGCTTAAAATGCTCAACATCTTGACAGGTTGGTGCATCGGAGTAATGCAAGTAGCTCAGTGCAATGCTTTACTATAAACATCAAAGTTCTGTGAAACAAGCTGAGAAAAACTCAGACATTTTGCGTAATTTCATGGAATCCCTCATTATATAATTTTACTGCCAAAAAGAAGGACATGTCCATGCAGGAGAATCTGCCAAAAAGCGTAAAAAAAAAAAGCCGTGCCTTTTCCTTCACAGTTAAGAAACAAGGAGCGGTACAATCCATGACTGGGAGCTATAATTATATGATTTTTAGGGAATCCTTTCACAGAGAGAACAAAGTTGACTACAAAGAAGACACACACATCTGATAAAGCTGGTTTTATTCATGCAATATATTTCACCCAGATGTAGAAGTGATGCAGCAGATGCCTTTGATTTTTTTTTTTTGGAACGCTACAAACACTTACAGAGCATTCAACATAAAACAGCATGAACTTGATGCAAAAAATGAATTACATTCTGTTTTTTTGGAAATTCAATGAATTATCACTTTTTTGAATACTATGTAATATATTTTGACATTTTTAAACATATTCACTTTGTGTATATAATAATTGAAAAGCTTTTAAACCCTCAGGGAAATTCAGATACTTGAAGAACAAAAACCCTTGACACAGGCTGATTTGTAGTTCAAAATGTAGCACATGTTCTCATACAGCAGATTTTGGGATTCAGGTTTATATCAAAGGTTTTGCCTTTTATACAATACAGAGAAAATGTAGAGGTTCATGGAAACACTGGAACAATCAACTCTGAGTCAGATGATCATGTGCAGCTGTGTTTTTATTAACAAGCAGGCAACAGGAATTCTTACATTTGAGAGACCAAAAAGCCACTAAAAGTTGTGGTATAGTCACCTCCCCAGACATGTGTATCTGCCTTCATGCGTACAAACACCTGGTCTCCTTGCTGCAGCTGCAGAATCACTGCATTTCCTCCATTGTCAGCAGTGTCATAGGTTGATTTGTGGTCGTGGGCTTCCACAATCCTTTCGTTGTTCTTCATGAGATATATTAATGTGCGGTGGTCCGATCCAGCATGAAAGAAAAAGGTGAAGTAATAAACTCCATTATGAGGTGCAGCAAAGACACCTGAGGAAACAGAACAGCATTAGACTCCTTTTGTCAGCACCATGGATGGTGTAAAATGTGGGTTTTAATCTCAGTGATGACTCAGCATTTTGAAGCTCAATGATGTCAGTCCTCATGTTGTAAATATCAAGTTAACCAGGCTTTTAGTCGACCTGGCAAGTGGCAAGGAGGCAGGTTTTGCTTTTGGCCAACAGCAACAATTTACTTGTCTTTCAGTCAGAAACTGGACATTCATGAACGCTGTAGCCTGCCTCAGCTCCACCTCTCTGCCTGCTAAGAGGCAGGGCCAAAATTTCCAATGTGGTCACCAAGCCACTCAGATTCAAACCTCTGTTTAGGAAACCACAAGAGGACATCACTGATACTTTATCCATTTATTGTACTGTCCATAAACATAGTACTACAAAGCCCTCACACCTCTCATTCTGTGTTTATGAGCCTGTCACATTGCGGTAGTCATGTTTTACCTGTGGCGCTGTTGTAGGCGTTGCCAATGTTCGTCATCACTCTCTGAAAGATCAAAGTCGTGTCTGTGTTGTATGGTCCAATGGCTGTGTCTCCACCTCCCGTTGCTGCACTGAATATCACCGGGGTTGTCACTGTTTGAGAATAAAAACAAGATAACCGGAGTTAGTTAAGAGATTTTGAACATGGCCCACTCTAGGCCAAAAGTCAGAGATACAAAGTCAAAATTGTGAAATAAGAATTCAAACTTTTTAAATGATCAAGACAAAACCATGAGGAACAAAGTCCAAACTTTGAGATAATTCAAAAGCATGACTTAAAAGTCAAAAGGTTGAGATACAAAGTCAAAATTATAGTATATAATTTCAATATTAAAAGATAATAAAGTCAAAGCTTTTTAATAGTAATACCTAATAGAGGTTCCATATCATATATTTCTAGAACCCTATTTAAAAAAACCTCTCACTTTATGACATTTATACTTAAAATAATTGACTTTACCTTTGTTCCTCAGTTCCTGGATCTGGCTTTGTAGAGCATCAAACTTGTCTAAGCGCTCACACATGTTAGCGTAGCATGATGGCGATTCAGAAAAACCATCATTCCCTTGAGCAAAAGTCAAGGCACAGAGCAGCAAAAGAACGCAACACAACTGAGCAAAGTTCATGATTGAATAATGTTTCTTCAATGAAGCTCTCTAGAGTTAATCTGCTGGTGCTCTGGCTTTCAAATGACCCGTTGATCCACTGATTGCGGAATAAGAAAACAAGTATAAACTCCATTTACTGGCATTAGTTAAACTTTAACATCACAGAGGTATGTCAACAGAAATATCCACATCCGTGGTCAAAAATAAAAGTCTATTTTTTACCTAATAAACACTTTTTAGGTGTCAAAGTTTTATTACATTAAGATGGAAACTGACTTTGTTGGAATTTCTATGTCCATATCAATCCAAAATGTTTAACTTTTTTTCTCATATCTTTGACTTTATCATCTTTTAATATTGAAATAATATCCTCAATTTTTGACTTACTCAGACTTTTGGCTTAGAATGTTCAACATCTTGACAGGTTGGTGCATCAGACTAATGCAAGTAGCTCAGTGAAATGCTTAACTATAAACATCAAAGGTCCATAAAACAAGCTGAGAAAAACTCAGACATTTTGCGTAATTTCATGGAATCTCTCATTATATAATTTTACTGCCAAAAAGAAGGACATGTCCATGCAGGAGAATCTGCCAAAAAGCGTAAACAAAAAAAGCCGTGCCTTTTCCTCACAGTTAAGCAACAAGAGCGGTACAATCCGTGACTGGGAGCTATAATTATATGATTTTTAGGGAATCCTTTCACAGAGAGAACAAAGTTGACTACAAAGAAGACACACACATCTGATAAAGCTGTTTTTTTTCATGCAATGTATTTCACCCAGATGTAGAAGTGATGCAGTAGATATCTTTGATTTTTTTTTTTTTGGAACGCTACAAACACTTACAGAGCATTCAACATAAAACAGCATGAACTTGATGCAAAAAATAAATTACATTCTGTTTTTTTGGAAATTCAATGAATTATCACTTTTTTGAATACTATGTAATATATTTGGACCTTTTTAAAAAAATTCACTAAGTGTATATTGTAGTTGATAAGCTTTTAAACCTCTCAATTCAAGTATTTCAAGATTAAAAACCCTTGACACAGGCTGATTTGTAGTTGAAAATGTAGCACATGTTCTCATACAGCGAGTTTTGAGATTCAGGTTATGTATCAAAGGTTTTGCAATTTATACAATACAGAGAAAATGTAGAGGTTCATGGAAACACTGGAACAATCAACTCTGAGTCAGATGATCATGTGCAGCTGTGTTTTTATTAACAAGCAGGCAACAGAAATTCTTACATTTGAGAGACCAAAAAGCCACTAAAAGTTGTGACATAGTTACCTCCCCAGACATGTGCATTTGCCTTCAAGCGTATAAACACCTGGTCTCCTTGCTGCAGCTGCAGAAACACTGCATTTCCTCCATTGTCAGCAGTGTCATAGCTTGATTTGTGGTCGTGGATATGCAATATCACTTCTTGGTTCTTCATGAGATGAAGTATTACGGGATGCTCCCCTCCAGCATGACAGAAAAAGGTGAAGTGATAAATCCCAGCATGGGGTGCAGTGAAGACACCTGAGGAAACAGAACAACATTAGACTCCTTTTTTTAGCACCATGGATGGTGTAAAATGTGGGTTTTAATCTCAGTGATGACTCAGCAGTTTGAAGCTCAATGATGTCAGTCCTCATGTTGGAAATATCAAGTTAACCAGGCTTTTAGTCGACCTGGCAAGTGGCAAGGAGGCAGGTTTTGCTTTTGGCCAACAGCAACAATTTACTTGTCTTTCAGTCATAAACTGGACATTCATGAACGCTGTAGCCTGCCTCAGCTCCACCTCTCTGCCTGCTAAGAGGCAGGGCCAAAATTTCCAATGTGGTCACCAAGCCACTCAGATTCAAACCTCTGTTTAAGAAACCACCACCTGACATCACTGATACTTTATCCACTTATTGTACTGTCCATGACACATGAAAATATACGACAACAAAGCCCTCACACCTCTCAATCTGTGTTTATGGGCCTGTCACATTGCAGTAGTCATGTTTTACCTGTGGCGCTGTTGTAGGTGTTGCCAATGTTCGTAATCACTTTCCTGAAGACCAAAGTCGTGTCTGTGTTGTATGGTCCAATGGCTGTGTTTCCACCTCCTGTTGCTGCACTGAATATCACTGGGGTTGTCACTGTTTGAAAATAAAAACAAGATAACCGGAGTTAGTTAAGAGATTTTGAACATGGCCCACTCTAGGCCAAAAGTCAGAGATACAAAGTCAAAATAATAATATATAATTTCAATATTAAAAGATAATAAAGTCAAAGCTTTTTAATAGTAATACCTAATAGAGGTTCCATATCATATATTTCTAGAACCCTACTTAAAAAAACCTCTCACTTTATGACATTTATACTTAAAATAATTGACTTTACCTTTGTTCCTCAGTTCCTGGATCTGGCTTTGTAGAGCATCAAACTTGTCTAAGCGCTCACACATGTTAGCGTAGCATGATGGCGATTCAGAAAAACCATCATTCCCTTGAGCCAAAGTCAAGGCACAGAGCAGCAAAAGAACGTAACACAACTGAGCAAAGATCATGATTGAAAAATGTTCCCACTGTGGATTCGCTCTCACTGAGTTGAACTGGTGATGCTCTGACTTTTTAATGATCAGTTGATGCGCTGATTGTGAAATAAGAAAACAAGTATTAACTCCATTTACTGGCATTAGTTGAACTTTAACATCACAGAGGTATGTCAACAGAAATATCCAAATTTTAATCTGAAGTCAATATAAAAAGTCTATTATCCCAAAGAAACACTTTTTAGGTGTCAAGTTTAAGAACATGAAGATGAAAAACTGGCTTTGTTGAAATATTTCTTTGTCTATATTTATCTCAAATTTTAAACTATTTTTCGCGTAGATTTGACTTTAGTATCTTTTAATATTGAAATAATATCTTAAACTTCTGACTTTATATCTCAAACGTTTGACTTTTTAACACAAACTTTTGACTTTTTAACTCAAACTTTTGACTTTTTAACTCAAACTTTTGACTTTTTATTTCCAAATTTTGATGTTTTTCTCATGGCTTTGATTTTATCTTTGCAAAATTTTGAACTCATATTTCAAAATTGTGGCTTTAATTCCAGACTTTTGGCTTAGAATGTTCAACATCAACAACATTATATAATGTTGCTGCCAAAAAGAAGGACTTTTCCAGGTAAAAGAAGACGTCTGGTTACTGTTACATAACTGTTACTGTCCCGTAGCTTCCTCAACAATGTTTAACAATGTTTTAAATACTTTCACTTCAGTCAAACAAATGTAGAAGTCATGGATAAAGGGTCTTGTATGAAAAGTATTTGATGTCCTTGCTTAGATGCCCTGACCCTCAGGTGACGGGAAAATGTGTGTGAACTGAAAGTATAGAGGTCATTAACTGTCCTCCAAGGTCGACCTGTAACCTCTTAGTTCCCACTCGCCAGCGACCCATGGCATTCCTGGCTCTGACGTCATCAAAGTATATTTTGAAAGTTTAGAGTCTTCACATTTGGGACGTTAAGTTTGTTTAACAGTTTACTTCACCAACAACATGTAATTTGTGAAAGAATCGCTCGGATGGCGATCACAACAACAAAGGACTTCTTACCTCCTACAAGGTTTTACCCATAGACTGTATAAGTAATAAGTGGACGTAACAACGTTCGGCTCAAACTGAAGCCTCCAGCAGATGCCCCGCCCCCTGGTGTCTGGCTGCAGTATAGGTCATAAGCCCCGCCCCCCCTGCATTCTGGATATGGGCCGGGAAAACTTAAAAAAATTACGATACCTGGTGGAAATGTTTCTCTCATCCTCACGCTAAGGTGATATGATGATGTCATTTGGCTGCATTGTGTTCGGTGTTTTTTTTTACTGAGAAGTTAGTTTCTCATTAGTTATTGGACGTCAAAAACTGTGTTATAAGTTTCGTTTTATGATAGTTGACAGCTGCCGCTTGTGAGTAGTTTTTATTGGGGATATAAGGCGGAAGTTCGCTGTCCATTCTATATACAGTCTATGATTTTGCCTAAAAAGTTCAAACTTCACCCACATATAGAAGACGAAGTGTAGAAGTGATGTGGTGAATGTCTAATGTCTGACATGAAGCATCTTGAAGTTAATGATGTTCAAAAATTGGTTCTAAAAATAAAGAGGAAAAAAAAGGTGTTTTAGCTGCATTTATCCTGATGTGGACTTTAGCCACATACAAAAACCAAGCGGCAACCTCCGGTCTGAAAAAAATGAGACAACATGGAAGTGCTAAAAAGCTGCTGTTCCTCGAGTGAGGCTGGCTCCAGAAGCACTGGAAGTCACGTACAAATGAATGGGGAAAAAGGCCGTTTTCAGAGTCGAAATTATCGTATTTAAAGCCTGTTACAAACTCTGTCTCCCGTCTGTATTGCTTATTTTGCTAACAGCACACACTGTGAGGGGGGTGAATTTTTTTCTAACTCGGCCGTTTGGAAGATATTAAGATCGAGAGCTTGCCCAATCAGAGCCACAGCTCAGACCACGTGACTGGCGGGCGCCCGATAGCTATGAGTTTGGCCACTCGTCCCATTTCCACTATGGCCGCGCCCGCCGTTTTGCTCCAAAACAGAGCTGCAGTAACAGACGGGTGACGTCACAGAGACTACGTCCATGTTTTATACAGTCTATGATAAAAAAAATGACATTCTCTGAAACTAGAGACTCTTTCAAATGAGGTGTCACTGATGAATTTTTGACTTTATAGTTCTATAGTTATAAGCTTTAAAACAAAGCATGGTAAATAGGCCAGAGTTGGGTGGGAACGAAGGGATTAATGACTTCAGATGTTAAATCTGGAAATGTCAGACTCCTGAAACTAGTTAAAGGGTTACGTAAAGAGTCAAGACAGCACAATATGTTCTTCCTCATGTGAAATGAAACTTGTGTACGTGCATCTAACCGCACCACTACACCAATGAACATGTTTAGAGGGGGAACTGTGACCAAATTAGGAACTATGACAGGGTCAGATTTGACTCGGCGAAAGTGACAGCTTCCTAACGTGAGGTACCAAATGTCACGTACTGTGAGAGATAAAGGGTTTAAAAGCAGACAGACCAACCCTCTGGCTCTGCAGTGAGGAGATTGACTATTCCTGTGGCTGTTTCTGCTCTGCAACAAGACTGAAACTTTAACCGAAAAGCTTCATCCACCGTCGGAAACGTGCTGCGAGTTCGGTTCCTTGAAGGAAAAACTGGCGGCTTTAGAGGCGAAGCTGCAGGACACTGAACAACAGATTCTGTCTCTGAAAAGCAAAGGTAAGAGGAAACGTTTTTGATTCTTCTACATCGATGACTCGAGCATTGTGTGGTTTCAATATTTGGTTTTTCTCTATTTGCACAGAGAGAAAATCTGTGTGCTTTAGTGCTGAGGCTGGACCAAGAGGAGCGATCGGACCTTTTGGTGCAGAAACGACTCTGGTCTACCAAAAAGTGATCACCAACATCGGAAATGGCTACAACTCATCCAGTGGTAAGAACATCTTATCAACAATATGAGACAGTTTATATTGAATCTAGCCTTCAAAACCAAAGTTACATGACACAATTAGTGAATCTCCCGCCCTTTCGTTCACTCAGGTATCTTCTACGCGCCTTATGACGGAGTTTATTTCTTCACCATCTTCCACCACGCCGGAGGACGTCCCGGCACACTCCTGACTCTCTACAAGAACAACGAGCGCGTCGTCCAGAGCCAGGATCACCCAGCTGTCCACGAGACGGCGCACAACGGAGGAAACGCCGTGTTCCTGAAGCTGCAGGCGGGCGACCAAGTCTACGTGCGCATGGATCCAAACTCGCACGTCTACGGCTCAGGTCACCACACGACCTTCAGCGGTTTCCTGGTAGATGTGTGAATTTAAATAAGGAAACAGTCACTTCTACATGCAGTGAAAGTATACTGCTCCAGGTTTGATTTGTCACAATATCATTTAGATGTTTGTCAGAATTAAGTTGATGAAATGGCAACAATGAAATGTGACAATAAAGTTTAAAAGAACTGAATCTCTTTTGTGTGAAGTCTGAACTATGGAAGTTTTTTCGTGGTTATGAAGGGAGTTGAAATGAATTATGATGCCAAACCAACAGCGAAAAGACAAAATATTTTTTAGAGTAGGTTTGTTAACACTTTACTTTGAAGGTCTGTATAATTCAATGTAGTTAGGCAATAACTGAACAAAGTTTTGATTTTATTTTGTTGAAATTACTTCATTTATTATTATTACTTTTTTAATTGGGTTAAAATGAGCAGGTAGCTTCTTTTAAATGATATCCAAATTTAATTGTAAGCGAGTCTGATTTTTCCCATTTCTACAGTAAGTTGGTGACAATTAGCAAATAATTAATTTTAAAGTAAATCCCAATTCATTACAAAATATATGAAGAATTATCCCAACATCATCATGATAAATTGATGGCAATTTCTTTAATTTGTAATTTTTTGTAATTTGACATTAGATCCATGGTTTCCTGTTCAAATAATTGCCTTGGAAAACTTGAAAAATGTCTTTCTTGAGTTTGAAGAGTTTGCAACATATAAAAAACCAAACACTTATTTTACTACAGACAAACACATCATTAATCTCAACTTTTAAAAAGTTTGTTTGGCGCCTAAATGTTGTGTGTACACATATTTATACGTAACTAAATAAAGATAAATGTGATAGACATCAGTAATTACATAGTAATAAACTTTTTATGTGTTTATACAGCTATGTATATGTATATGTCTTGCTCTAAACTCAGTGCTTTTGGCTTTTTCTTTTTTGATTTGGACTAGAAATGTAGAGGAGTAAAATGTTATGATATGTTAAGCCAAAAAAAACCCCAAACTCTTACATAGAAATTGTAGACACACACACACACACACACTCAAAATAACTACACACAGGCAGCAATGACAGAAACAAGCTTTGGTTTTTAAAACAGTTTCGTATTTCATTTTTAATACGAGAGCAGAAACAACTTATGTTGAGATTTTCTTCATCATCTGACACTTTTCCAAGATTGTAAAGATCTTAAGACTGAATAGTGAATTAAGGTTAAATTTCCTTAAAAACAGCACAACAAAGAGATTGTTTCTTCCCTTCATTAAGTAGAAAACATTGAAACAGGTGAACAGTTATGACAGGGACTGTGAATGTGCTCAGCCCCAGTCTGTGACTTAGTGTAGAAAAAAATCAGGGAAGTTAGCATCTGTTAGCATCGTGGTGCACATTCATAGTGAAACTTAAAGGTGAGAAGTCAGCATGTTTTAAGATAGTAACAAAGGAACTCTGTAACCCCGTTCACCAACAGAGTAACAAATGCTCTGCTTCTTTAGAAAAACTCCCCGACTGAAAGTAAAAGGTTCCCGTTGGTTCGTTATTTTTGTCCCTTGCAGGAAACCGTACAGGAAGCAAACAGGCACAGAGTGTGTTTGCTGTAAAGTGTAAAAGAAATGGTGCTTCTTTTGGGTTTTACCATCACTGGCTTAAAAAAACTGATGTTATTGATTTTAGTGAGCGTTTATTGATCGTCATCGTCATCATCGTCGTCGTCATCATCATCGTCGTCATCATCATCATCATCGTCATCATCATCATCATCATCATCGTCATCATCATCATCGTCGTCATCATCATCATCGTCATCATCATCATCATCATCATCATCATCATCGTCGTCATCATCTTCCTCCTCATCGTCATCATCTGGGTCGATCTTTCCCGACAGAACGTCTTCGATCCACTGCTCGAGCTCGTCGGCGGTCGGCATTTCGTCCTCGTCGTCCATTTCCATCCACACGCTGTCGGCCTGCAGGGAAAACGTGCACAAGTCACTTTTACACAAGACAAAACATGTTAAAACCATAGACTGTGTAATGAGTGGACGTAACAATGTTCGGCTCAAACTGCTCCGCCCCCTGGTGTCTGGCTGCAGTATAGGTCACAAGCCCCGCCTCCCCATACTTTGGGATATGAGCCGGGAAAACCTAAAAAAAATTACGATACCTCGTAGAAACGTTTCTCTCATCCTTACGCTAAGGTAGTATGATGATGTCATTTGGCTGCATGGTGTTCAGGTGTTTTTTTTTCTGAGAAGTTAGTTTCTCATTAGTTATTGGACGTTAAAAACCGTGTTATAAGTTTTGTTTTACGATAGTTGACAGCTGCCGTTCGTGAGTAGTTTTTATCTGGGATTTAAGAAACTTCGGGAAAGAGCCAAAAGGAGACTAAACCTTCTAAAGAAGAAGAAATAAATATTTTTATTTCTCTTTTTTACTTGGCTCCACCGGAAATTCTCTACTGCGCAGACTCTGGCGGCTCGAGAAACAGGGGTTTTTGGCTTCAAAATCATAGAATTGACAGACGGAGCTACGCTGTCCATTCTGTATGCATTTTGTCTATGGTTAAAACGTTAACGTACCTTCTTTGGCTCATGTCCAAAACTACGTAGTTAATCTAAAACAAGTCATCTATTATTTTGAAACCAAACCTGAGTATTAAATAATTGTGGTCTTAGTTTAGTTTCAGTGCTTTGAGGAAACTACAGATGTAGGAAGTGAAATCCTGTGGCGGGAAACCTCAACTTCTCTTTTTGAATATTAGTGCGAGGTTTAGGCCTTCATGTTTGTGATTTGACAGCCCCAGAGAGAGAGAGAGAGAGAAGAAATCAAGTAGGGGGACGATATTATGAAAGTCTAAAAAGAGGCAAACGAATAAGTCAGCAACGGGTTTTTAATGACATTTAAACCCGACGGCACAGAACCAGACTGAATGAAGACAAAATACAGCCCTAAAATGCTCCTTCATGATTCCTAAATAAGTTAAAAGTCCTTTTTAAATGAAAAAGAAGTTAACAGCAAAGATAGCTCGGTTTAAAGAGTCTTCGATTTTTAAGCACCAATCAGTCCATTAATCCACAGGGAACCAAAAAGGAAAACCAGTTCAAAGAAGAATGATTGATCAACCAAAAATCTCTGGTATACCAGGCCCAAAAATCTAAAATTAAAGCGATCTCACTGGATCCAGGGAAGAGTTAATGTCAGGAAGCAGCTCCTTCGTTTTCCTCCACGTGCAGCAGCACGAGGCTGTTGTTTACCTCCGTTGTCATGGCACCCAACATTGAGCCGCTGTATTACTTAAATGAAATCTTTTTTTTTTCCTTTAAAGACCACAGTGGCACATATGTGAGCACAAAATTATGTTTGTGTCGCGTTATAGATGACATGCTCGCACTTCTGCGCAGCTGTGTTAAAAGATCCACGCCCATTGTGAGTCTGTAGTCGGGCGAGTGGAAAAGCTAACCAAACCGAGTAGAGCCGAGTAGAGTAGGGCTGGAACTGTATAGTGGAAAAGGGCCATCTGACTAACTTTTGGTTTCACTTGGTACTTTGGCTCAACCATCCTCGAGGAGAGAAATCAAGGAGAGTTCACTGTTGTTTGACAGTCACATCATTCTAAACTGGCAACTTAAATGGACGTTTTGCTGCGTAGGACTTTTGAAATGTTTGGAACTGAAAGTTTGCTTACGTCTTCAACATCAACTACACCAATCTGAGGAGAAGAGAGGTCGATACGGAAAGTCTTCTCCCAGTAAGGCACCAGCTGGAAGAGACACGGAAACAAAGACGTGATAAAGTTGGATAAGTCCCAATGAAAGTGCAATGGAAGATCCAATAACGGTGATGATAGTTCACGCGTGTGGTTTCATACCAGGGGGAAATTGTCGGGGTCGATCCAGATGATGCTGAGGTTGGGGTTGTCGGTGTTCTCGCGTGCCACCTCCTTCAGGATTTCCAGGAATTCAAAACCGTCTGAGGTGAAAGTTGAAGTGTTAGCTATGATAATATTCCAGGTGCCCTCGAGCACTGGCTTCACAAGTGAAAGTGTCAATATCGTAACCATAAAGGAGGAAGTTCACCTGGGTCGTCTTCCTCAGCGAAGGCAACGATGTGCTCTCCATCAATGTCGTCCTCCTGTGAACACAGACACAAATACAATAAAGCTGTTAACCCTTTCAAGACCTACCCCTCAAAAAACAGTCAGAAAATTCCAATATTTCCTGGGACTAAGATAAAGGGCTGAACAATTTATCATTTTCTGATCGAAATCACAATTCCAGATATCGTGATCATGTGATCGCCAAAGCTGTATTTTTTTTTGTCCTGACTGACCCAAGATTTGATGTGTCAGCTGTTTTTCACACTTGTGTCTTGGATATAAAAACTGTTAGAAAAAATCCTTTTTTCCTTTGTCAAGGACTTTAAAGGTTTTACATGCACATTTTATTTTTTTAATTTTCAATCTGTATCTCAAAATTTCATCTTTTCGTCTCAAAAATGACTTTTTATCTCACAACTTCCCCTTTCTAACTCAAAATTTCATCTCTTAATCTCATAACTGACTTTTTGGCTCAAATTTTTGTCTCTTTGACTCAAAATTTTGACTTTAACATCTCAATTCTTTGACTTTTTGTTTCTAAAATTTGACTTTTTGTCTCACTGCTGCAACTATATATCTCAAAACTTTGTCTCTTAATCTAATAACTTTGACTTTTCAGTTCAATTTTGTCTTTTGTCAAAGTTTTGTCCTTTTTTTCTCAAAATTTTGACAAATATATCTCAATGTTTGGACTGTATTATCTCGAAATATTGACTTCTTAAGTTTTTCTTTCAGCTAGAAACTTAAAAAAATATTTTTTTTATCTCAATATATTACCTTTTTTTTTCTCCAAATTTCAACTTTAATTCCTCAAAGTTTTGACCATTACATCAAATATTAACTTTTATCTTTTAAAATTTTGACTTAATAGCTTAAAATTTGGACTATTATATCAAAATATTGACTTTTTAATGCAAAATTGTTAAAAAAAAATACATTCAGAAACAATTCTTATCTTCATTTTTCATCCTTGCATTAGAGTAATAACTTTTGATAATTCAATGGTTTGAGGTAATTTCTGTCAAGTTTGTAATGGTATGTGGTATGTTTGATGTTTCATGGTATATTTCTTGTATCACGTTTGACACACTGGGCAGTTTTGCAAACTATTTTATCTATTTATTAAAGTTTTTAAGCAAATATGCATTCCTTTCATGCAGAAAGTGTTGATTGTAGATAAAAGAGCAACTATTTATATGTTAAAATTACTGCAACCCCTTGAGAATCAAACGATTTTTCTGAAAATATGTGAGTGGATGATTTCATGAGAGCAGATATTTTCAAAAGGGTTGAAATACAACTTCAGCCGACTGTCGTGATATGACAAACCTCAAGGTGGTAGAATATGTTTTTAAAAATAATTTTAACAGGTGAAATGAAAAGAAACACAAAGAAGAAAATTCACATCTCTTACCCAGATCTCGTACATGCTGTGAGGCTCCAGCTTCCTCAAAGTGGGTCTGAAATGAAGAAAGTCAAGAGTTGAAACTTGAGGGTTACAGTTTCAGTACTTTTCGTAATTGAAGATTTTGAGTAATTTGAAACATCATGTTATCCTTTTAATAAGGTTGGTGATAACTTTTGGTTTCATAGTGATACTAGCGGTCAAAGTGGGCCAATCCCATTCCTGAACACATCTTCATTAAGTCTGTGGCTGTTTTCGAATTTGCCTGCTACATACTACTTTCTAATGCAGTATGTAGTAGACACTGCATACTACATACTGTATTTGAATGTAGTATGCAGTATGCCAATTCTGTTTAGTCCATTTTGTTGTTTGCTACACTGGTTTCCAGTTTGAGAAATGTGAGAGTAAAGCTGATGGATTATTTTTCTTTACTTTTTTATAATGTGGTCTGGTTTTGGCATACTGTAACTTTCGCATTTGTTCACATACTGCATACTGCATTTTGAGCAAATCAGTACCTACTGCGAGTATAGTATGCAAATTCGAAAACGGCCTATGTTAATATACGATGAAAGGTCTCAGATAAGCGTCTCACCTGTCGTGCTGTTCGATGTACTCAACGAGCTCGGACTCGATGTAAGGTTTTCCTGGAATAGTGACGGGTTCCTCCATGAAAGGCTCGTAGAAATCAACTTCATTGATCTTCAGCTTCAGCTTCTTTGCAATCTGGAATTATGTTTTAAAAAGACCCAATTAGACACCAAGGAAACATTTTTTATTACAGTAATAGATATTTTTGAAGTTATCTCAATGAACAATATGAACGTATTTCAGTGTTGACGATAGACAGTTTTTCTGCGGTCTCAAAAAATGTGTTTCCAGTCTTCTTTGTGCTGTGTGAGCCTGATTTGAGGCTTGTATTGTTGCTAATCTTTGTAAAGACTGCACCATTCCTTGTTTGTACTCTACAATAGGCCTGAGTAGCTGAATATCTTTCTCCTTTACTTCCAGATTCAGTTTTTCTGTCATTCAGTTGCTTTTGTTCAAAGAGAGGGAGAAGCTGTGAGATGCTGGAAGGTCTGGTGATGCTGTCAACATCTCTTTTTATACAGAAAAGGAGAAAAAAATCTCATAAATGTTAGCGTACAGATGTTTGTTAATGTTCAACTATCCGGCTCACCTACTGTAAAAATTTCGATCTGTTTGTTTGAAGTGTTTTTTTTTCTTCACTAAGCCTCTAACATACAATTCTCTGTTTGTGTTTTTCTTCAGTTTAAAGTGTTTTTCTCACACAAAACTTGCAGTAAATTGGAGATAGCGCCAGATATTGAAAGTTTAAAGTATTCCCCCAAAAAAGGGCCTAAGCCAGGGATGTCCAAACTACGGCCCGTGGGCCAATTGTGGCCCGCTGTCTATTTTGATGCGGCCCCAAGCTCTCATCTTATTGTTTACATTCACAGTTTCTGTCAAGTGCTTGAAATACATCGCAATATATCTGGTAACGTTTCACAAAGATTTGGACCATGCATAGGCAACTTTGTAAAGCTAAAGCTCTGTACAATCTGCAAGAACTCAACAACTTTACAGCTGACATTTAGTTGCATTTGGCATGATGCAAAATGGGTATTAAGAGTCGTTTAGGATTAAAAAAAATAAAAATGATAAATTAAAAAAAACACATGGGAGGACCAAAAAACTGAATTAAAGATATGAAATTGTCAAAAAAAGACAAAAGTTGAAGCATAGAATGGTTCAGAATGCAGGATCAGAGATATTTAGGGTTTAAAATGTTTTTATAATTGTTGTTTAAACAATTATAAATGTTCATAAATAAACAATGCCTTGAGAAAAAAATTCAGTCTCCAAAAATTGAGCCCCAAAAAATATTTAATGAGCAAAATTCAACCTCAAAAGATTCAGTGAATTATCATTGAACCTCAAAACAATTTTGTTAAAAAAAAAAAAAAACAATGTTTCAACAAATTCAGTCCCCAAAATGTTCAGAAAATTCTTGAGAAAAAAATTAGTCTCCAAAAATTGAACCTCAAAAAATATTCAGAGAGCAAAAATTTAATTTAGAAAAAAATAGTTTAAAAATTTTCAATTCAGTTTTTTTTCCATATGCAGCTATCAACTTGTTTTTTTCTCACTAGTAAATCAAATTAAACCTTTGGGTCAAATGTGGCGAAGAACTTGACGAAGGGGTGGAACTCTTCTGCTGCGTCGTCGTACTCAATGAAGTCTGGAAGAGGGAGAAAAAAAACAATTAAAATGTCATTTAAAAAAACAAAACAACAGATTCTCTCAAAACCGTGATGCTCAATTCGAAGTTTTAACCCACGGGGTGATTTCTCGCTCTTGAAATAGCCGACCAGCTTGATGACCTCGTCGTTGTTGAAGAAACCTTTCAGCTCGCGCTCGTTATCGATGATCTCCACGGGGTCTTCAATCACCTGATGAGAAAGAGGGAAACGAATATTTTATTAATGTGTCCCATCACTTTAAATACAGCTCAATGTTCCAAAATAAAGAAAACAACTTTTGCTGGATAATGCTTTAAAATACGTATGAAGAAAAGTGACCTACAGAGTTTACTTTAAGTAGAGAAATAGTGTTGAAGTGCATCACTTTTCCTGAACTTACATCATAGAGGAACTCGACCAGGGTGTCTGCAGCCAGCTCACCATCGTACTCAATGATTTCATTATCTGCAAAGATGAAGATGCTCTCCACCTCATCCAGACCTGAGAAAATAGAAAAGTAATTCCAATGTTGCACAAAAAGTAAAGACATTTGTGTTGGTTGTGACCATTGAAAATCTGCCAAATCTTCCCTATTCTGATTCTCCCTGTGACTCTTTTCCTCTAAGTAAAAGGGTTTTTGTCCTCAAAGATTGTTGTTGGTACAAAGAAGCTGCAATATCTTTGGTTAACACTTGAGGGCAGCGTGGCGTCACTCGTCTGCAGAACAACAGGCCTGAGAAATCCACTCTAAGCTTTGCAGCAGTGAGAATTACATATTGATGAATAAGGATCCTCTGAATATCATATTTAAAAAAGAAAACAAGAGTAGATAAGAGGGGGTAAAATAAGGTTTGATGTGTTTTTTGATCGGCCACTGTTCGGATTTTATGATGATGTCTGCTTATAGCTGAATAAAAATGTTATTCTTAGAATCTGAGAGAAAGAGAAGGTAACATCTTACTTTGCAGGGTTCAATTTTTTTTTTCTCACAAGATTTAGGTAATAATCAGACAATCTTACAACTGTCCATATTTAAAACTCATCTTACAACCAACTTTTTTTCCTTGGCCTTTAACCTATCACAAGACTCTGCTCTGTTTAGTGTTTATATTGTTTTAGTTGTTGTTTTAATGCTCTTAAATTGTGTTAGGAACAATGAAACAATGACTTAAGTATTTATACCCGTTTTTTTTTCATCCTTGTTTTAATGTTTTGTCCATATATAGATAGCACTTTGTTTCAGCTGTGGCTGTTTTTAAAAATGCTTTAACAATAAAGTTGAGTCGAGTTAATAATTAGACAAACTTTTCTAAGTCTACTTATTTTTAAATTATCACCAATTGCCATAACAATGCGTACCTGAAAAGGTTTTAGGTGAGCACATAAAAGTTTCTAGTGAGCACGTAAAAGTTTCAAGTGCGCACGCGAAAGTTTTAAATGCGCACATGAATTTTTTTTTTTTTTTACCTTTCTTGTCCCTTTAGGGGCTCCGTACATTATCACGTAAATACAATGAAATTTTAGGACCTGTAAAGTAAAGTGTCTCCAAAGTGTTGCATTAGTTGCTAAATGAATGGACAAAAAAAAAAAAAAACAGGAAAAAGGGTTAGACTT
>RPOG01003601.1:7590-59957 GCA_008086565.1 Thalassoma bifasciatum | reverse complement strand
TTTCCCGGGTCTTGTATGTCTGATTTCAAGGCCAGTGTGTCTGCTCTGAGCGAGTCGAGACTGCAATAGGAAGCCTTCATTATTCAGTGTGTGTGTGTGTATGATGATGAGTGAAAAGTCCAAAGGGTGGGTTTGTTAGACGTATTGAAAGCCAAAGAAACGACAGCACAAAGCCTCCAGGGTGAGGTATTAAAACAGACGAGATGTTGTGTTTAAAAGTTTGTACAAACCTTTCGAACTGTGATCTGGAGTACAGCACAACAGGCACTTCTCCAAAGCAGTTATTGTTTCTATCATATCTGCTCTGATTAAATCTCTGTGTTTCAGCACAGTGGCCCTGAACATTGTTACCTCTTCCTATCTGCTCGGTGCACACAAAAAGAAAGCCTGTCCTCGTACTTCACTCCGGTTCTACTTGTTTACAGGGTTGAACGGCTGTGAGGATTTTAACCTGGAATTAAATAAAAGGGAAAACCGATGATCCTCTGAGCTCAGAAATACTCCAAGGGCTTGATCTATCATGAGCACAAAATTGCATGTAAAAACTAAAGAACTGCATGTGCATCAGTGAGTGTGTTGCGGGTGATCTATGATTGTGTACAGAGTTCATAAAGGTGCACAGAGAGTTTAGGAGAATAGAGGCTATAAACGAAAAAATAAGCTCGAAGCGTGGTGTTGGAGATCTTGCTGGAGCAAATTGAAAAAAAATATATATATATAGAGACACAGTCAATAGCAGTATTTTATATACATGCAAAAGCATTCAACACTTGGGACAGCACAACAGAAAAAGTATTCTGTGAGACGATGGCACTTACTGTGCTGGTGTGCTGGAATGATCCACATCAAAGAAACTTCATTTCAAATGAGTTTTTCCATAAAAGATATGGCATGGCACCTTTTTGTGACTAGCTCCAAATCAGCCTTTAGCTCAAAAATGGTATTGCTGGATAGATATGTCTCTACTATTTTTATTTCTGCCCGTCCAAATATGTTGACACCTGCATAGATTTTCTCACTTCCCCGTCTGTCATTGCACCTGTGTCTCTGTCTCACCACAATGACACAGACATCTGTGTATAACTCTATGCCAGACTGCACCTGCCTTTCAAACGTTCAAAATATTGATGGAAAAACGCCAACCGCAGACAGTTTCAGGTTTGATAAATCACACTGCGGGTGATAAATGATCAAATCTGCATCTCCTCCTCCCGGTATCTAGCATGTTCTGGTGATCTCATATGTTCTGTATATTCATGAAGGCAGACACGGATTGTGAGTGCTATTTAGCTCATTTGCCAGTCACAATCCTCAGTGCACCAGGTTAGTACATCAGCTTAGCTTATGTTTTTTTTTTTTTTTTTTTAATCAGATATTAGAGCCATTTGAGTAGGTTGACCAGGTGACTGTCCTGTCAGCTAAGAACAGGGCACTGGGGCTACAGTTCACACAGGCTCAACAAGACTGGTCCATAGAAAACTGAAAAACACTGTCTGGTCTGGTGAGTCTGGATTTCTGCTCCACATTCAGACGGTTAGCTCAAAGTTTGGGGGGAAACAACATGAAACATGGATCCATCTAGACTTGGATCAACTCTTCAGCTGCTGCTGCTGCTGCTTATGTGGGTAGGGGAGATTTTCTTGGCTCACTTTAGACCCCTTACATTTAAAAAAGAAAATCTGGGGAGTAGTAAATTTAACTTGACTGAATCCCTGGAATCATCAATAAAAATTCAAATTAGTGTCTTCAGGCAAATATTTATTTTATTGAAGTCCATACAACAATCTTGTTTTCTTTACTGTTTCATTTGGTATTTGTGGAACCAGACACTGAACTCAATTCCTTACCATACCTTGTTAGCATGAGTGAGGAGGGATCACAGTGGACATGAGAGCCTGCTGTACATTGATGAATCACACGGGTGGCACAAGCTGTCTATGCTGGCTGTTAATGCTAGTGTGGACTGACTGACTACACTAAACGGTGTGGACCAGCTCTCTGTGCTCTATAGCATTGACTAGCTGCCTACACTACATGGTGTAGATGGGCTACACCCAACAGTATGGACCAGCAACCCCTCATGCCTCATGTAAATGATACAATTAAGCTCATATTATTCAAGACTTCATTAGAGACATACAAAGACGAGTTTTGTTTTCTCTGCATGAAAAGAAAAAGAAAAAAAATGTTGGTTTGATTTGCCAAGTTCAAGTACTGAATTGAAAAAATTGAATGACTTAAACAAAATTCACTTTTGCTTATTTCACTTGACAAAATGAAGCTGCTTTACTTTGATTTAATTTTTCCTAAAAAACAATGGTTTAGACCAGTGGTTCCCAAAGTGGGGTCGGCTGGGAAACCCCCCAGCTCTCTGTAACCATCCCCCAGCACCTTACACAGGGTTTTAGTTTTTGATATTTGTTAAGGTGTAAAATAGGTAATAACATTCTTATTTTCGTTTTTATTCCCCAATTTCTATTATATTTTAATACGTTTGTCTTTTACAAAATAGACAAAAAGTGTAAAGAAACAACTTCAAACTACGTCACTTGTGTCGTTTCACGTGTAATCAGTGTGAATTATCTACTGATCAGTTATATTAAGTATCCTTGGGGTGTTTTTTGTTTGTTTATTTTTGTCTGTTTTTGGATTGGCTCATTAATGTTACACCACAGCAGGGGGTCCCCAGTCTCTAACGCTGCCATTTTGGGGGTCACAGGCGGAAAAGTTTGGGAACCCCTGGTTTAGACGACAAGCAATCTAATTTCAGCAACATTGAAAAATTATGCAAAACGTCGCCTTAATTTTCTCAAGTGGATCAACCACTTTTTTTTTTTTTTTTATAGTCACATCATGGTAGACCCGGACTAAGTTTCAGGTACCAGCTGGACTGGTACAGGTAGGGATGTACTCGTGTCAGTTGGTAGAAGATTACCTTTGAAGGTCGTCCTATGCCGAGGTACAATGTTTTGATTTTAGTAGAGTTTGGTGAAAGAACTTGTACTGTCTCAAGGGACTTGAGGTCGATGGAGGTTTATCTCGTCCTTTGGGATGTGGAGGAAAAGGAGATTCTCATCATGGATGTACAGACACAAATCTGCAGTCGTTAAAGCAGATTAAGGCTAAAGAGGGTCCGACCCAGTACTGGGAAGGTATACCTAATAAAGAAGCTGCTGAGTGCAATAATCTCTATAATCTTCAGGTTATCCATCAACGTTAGAATGAAGTTTCTGTAATTTATATATTCAGGGACAAAGATTAAGAATTACCAAGTGTGAAATGTTTCTACAGATTTGGAGGTCTGAGAAGAGCAGGTCAGGGAGCGAAATGAATCACAGGTGAGTGAAGTGATGTCTGTGGGATTAACTGAGAGGATCCTTCTAATAAGGCTCACAGATAGAGAGGGACGAAGTGCCTATGAGATCATAAATGCTGCCAAGTACTTAGTTAGGTGAGATCCTTTGTGAGGCCTAAATTTGACTCAGTCTTTGATGTTCACGGGGAGGCACAGACAAAATAAATCATGTTTTTTCCGACTATTTACCACAAGAGCAGATTGATTTATTTGCTTGTACCAGTGAGAAATAAATGGTCATTCAGTCCAAATGAATATTTTGTGAAGGTATTGTGACTGCATGTATCCTTTGGTTACAGAAATGTCAAAGTGACTTCTGAAAGAATGTGGTTGTTTCTGAGCAGGATAAGCTGTACAGTTTACGGACAACAGTCTGAAGACTCAGTTTATCCTGCGAGATACAGTCCATCTGCTGCAAAGCATCATGGTGAGCCGAGCAGGTGTCGTTGATGTTTTCTTTGAAAACAAGCAAACATCCTAAAACACACACTCACACACACTGCTGAAGGCACCCGTTTACATGACACTTCCACTTGACAGGGTTTCACCAGAAAATGCAAAAATTGCAAAGAGAAAAATCTGCAGCTACATGGAAACGCTGAGGGACTGAAAAAGCAGTTGCACACATGCCAGGCCTGTAGATGGCGATATAACTGTAGGAGCCATATACACAACAACGAGTCAGAAGCCGAGGAAGAGGCGAGATGATTGTCTGATGTTGCGTTTTTAAACTTCTTTGCCGATTGCAGAAATGGAAATAAAAGAGAGTTTGCACAGTTTAATCACTGATTGGTTACACTTAAAAAAATAAATAAATCTGGGGGGAAATAAATTTAACTTGATTTACATTTGGTATTTCTGGAACCAGAAACTGAACTTATTTTCTTACCATGCCTTGTCACCAGGACACGCAGTGGACATTAGAGCCTACTGTACATGGATGAATCACACGGGTGACACAAGCTTTCTGTGCTACCTGTTCATGTCGGTGCGGACTGGCTGACTACACTTAACACTGTGGAGGCTTTCAGTGTATAACACTAGAGATGGGATTTATGGCTCTTTGAGAGGAGCTGGATCTTGGTGAGCCGTTCCTTTCAAAGAGCCGTTCAAAAAACTGTCTCCTTTCGCTCATTTTTATATTTATTAAGTTTCAAGAAGCTGGCCTGGCCTTAACTCATTTTTTTCCTGGAAATAATCACTGGGAGGAACAAATTCAGCTATCCCACCAATATGAGTTTGAAGTATCCTGAAATATTCCCATCGTTCATATTAACGAGCCGTTCAAAAGAGCAGGTTCGTTCGTGAACGTCACAACACTATTTAATACAGTGTAGACCAGCAACCCCTCATACTTTATGCAAATCATATAGTTAAGCTGTTATTACTCATAACTTCATTGAAAACACCAAGAGATCAAACAATTCATACAAAGACTTATTTGTTTTATCTGCATGGAAAAAAATGAAGCTTGTTTGACCTGAAAAGTTCATTTACCACATTGAAAAAATTGAGTAATTTTTACAAAGTTTATTTTTGCTTAACGCTTTTTTTATCCTCTCTAGAGCGACCTTGGGTGTCTTGAAAGGCGCATTGAAAAAAAATTATTATTATTATTATTATTATTATTATCCTGTTATTAAAAAGATGTTCTACACGAAGAACGGATTCTGAAAAAACATGTGTATCCATTTACTGTTTCAAAAATGACTGCTAGATGGTGCTCATGGGAAATGCAGTCTTCATTTTGAAAACACACTTCAGATTTTATCCAGTGAAGGGAACCAGAATAAACACAATATGCCCCCCCGCTTCCCCCAGTGCCTTTAGGAATATCCCTAAGGGGTCGCTTCAGTGCTTGTAAACTGTTTTTACATGATGTAGAAACACACAGAAACAGCTGTTCAGAGCAAAGCCTCATGGGAGCCTCAATGTTAATGTCAAATATAACTGGTGTGCAGCTCCTCTCCCAGTTACACTTGAAAATCCTGCACGTTTCTGACAGTTTCAGCATGTTATAGAATATAAAGTCGCTCGTTAAGTGTGACACCGTGACTTTCGGAGCTGTTTGCGATGCTGTTTGCGATGCTTCCTGCTGCACCTCGCCGGTTCCCTCACGAGTCGTGCCCTCGCTGCATGTGGCACAGAATCCGCTCGTTATTGGAAGACCTCTGAGATCAGGCGTTACTCTGCTCACCAGCTTGCAGCGATATCTTTGTTTCGAAATGAGAAATGAGAAGCAGGATGACAAGGTTTTTGAATCCCCGTGGCTCATGCAGGACTGAAGCAGCATTCAGCAAATAATAGCTGCTTCAGTCCTGTAATCCTCAGCGGCGAACGTGAGAGATGAGAGCTTGTCTACAAAATGTGTTTGTTGTTTCTCCTCACAGGCTTTGATTTCCATTCAAAGTGTCTGAAAACATGATGAAAAGACTTTCATAGATTGACCCTTTTCAATAAGTCATCTGAAGCCTCAAGCAGTGGTTAGTCCTCCCTTCTCAACAACAAAACTCAATGACATGAAAAAAATAATAACTTTACTTCACAAGAAACAGGATTTTCTTGTCAAGTGTTGCCTTAATCAGCGCGGGTGAATATTGTGTTTGATCTGAATTAATGGTTTGTAACACCAAAGTCGGAAAACTGATTAAAAAACAGATGACAGGAGTGGTAGACCTTCCTGTTCTTGTAAACAGACTTTGAGGAGATTAAAGGCAGAAAAGTAACAGCACTTAAGTTACTGTTTGCTTTAACCTCTTACACTCCATGGAATTATCTGCAACCTGTTCACCATTTGAATGGCGTCATTGAAATGTAAACCATAACCCCTTTGTCAAAAATTGGAAAGCATACTGGGTTAAGAAAGCTTAGATTCTTCACGTTTCTGTCACTAAGTTTGTTTTACAGTTTTCTTCGCCAATGAAATGTAATTAGAGAAAGAATCACTCAGATAGTGACCACAACAACGTGGACGTCCTTCCTGTTTTAAGGTCATTACGTCACATCCTGACGCCCGATGGGACTTATAAGTGAGAGGAAAGGTGGTCTCCTTAGGTCTCAAGTTTGTATAGTTTTCACAACAAAGTAGTTTAATAAGGTTCACCACTTTAAAGAGGACATTTCAGGTAACAAACAGACAGACAGCACAGGCAAGAGTAGTTATTGTCGTCGAAGTGTCAGAATCTCGATTTCCTCCTCAATGTCAATCTGACAAAACTGGGCATCTTTGATTTACTTAGACTTCTAGCTACAAGACAAAAGTGACTACATTGTATTCTGTAGAGATGTCATGGCAGGAGAGCTTGTGATAGACAACAAGCGCTCCCTGCTTGACTGGACAAGAGTGTAACAGCACTATTAAAGGGTCATTTGCTGGCTTACAGTCCTGTCAATCTTTTTTTTTTTTTTTACAGTGGCTAATTCCCTTACCATTCACAAGGAGCAAGCTGTAGCCATTTAGCTCATTGGTGCGTCTTCATTCACATTCATGTGCACAAGAGTAGAGATGTGATCTATGACTGGAAACTCTGATTTCATGGTTTCTTCTGCAAACATTTCCAAAAAGAGAGCAAAGTCGACTGAAAGGAGGACACTGAGCACTGATTTTGTTTGCACAGAGTTGGAAAAGAGTGTGGACAGTGAGTCACACTCTGCCTGATGTTTGGTCACCTGAGACTAAAACTCTCTAACTTCTACAAGGTGTTACCTAGCAAGTTTAAATTTCACTCAGATGTAGATGACAAGGTGTAAAAGTGATGTGGTGGATTTCTTATGTGTTGCTTGGAGCATGTTGGAGTTAATTAATTTCAAATACGGTTATAAAACAAACTTCTCCTTTTTCACAAAGTCGACGTTAATAGGATTTTGATGAAATTAGAAAGTTTACTCCACAGTGACTAATTAAAACTGGGTCACCAAGAAGTCAATATTTGAAATTTTGGTTCATACCCATATATCCTATCTAAATCTACCCTACATTCCCCAATTTCACGTACCTCTCTTACATTCTGGAGCACCAGAGTATGGTGAGGAGTGTGAGGAGCAGCAGGAGTTTCTGTTGTACTGCATCTTACTTAAACATATTCAGGGCTGAGTTGTGTGTCAGAAAATTGGCAGAGCTGCATCGCTCTCTCCTCTTTGATCAATGACCATCAGCCACACTTTGTTACCAGCATGTCAGTAAAGTATTGAAGCAGTTTAAGATAAACTGATTGTAGAGGCTGTGTGAACCCATCCAGGCATCTTTCAGAGGGTTAGATCATTCTCCAAACTCCACATGATGGATGGGCACGCGCTGGGTTGTCAGTACTCCTTACTTTAACAGCTGCTGTGTTAAGTGATCTGCGGTTGGAACGGAACCTCTGGATGTTATTATGATGTCTCCTCAGGACACTTGATATCATTTAGTTGTAATCATTTCAATCCATGCACTTTAAAAATATCTCAGCTGAACCCTCAGATCTGGAAAATACACATCTGATTCATTCCATGGAATTCATTTGAGAAAGTGTTCATCCACACTCAGATCATCACATCTATGATCACAGGGGCTTAAAAAGTACCACTTAATATAACTACAGGAATTAGAGATTAGGTTTTATACCTGCCTGATGGGTCCTGGCATATGCTCTGTGAAGTACATAAAGAAATGTTTCAAAGGGACGACTTGGCAGAAGCTATAGTGAGGATTAATCATCTCACACTCCATTTGTAGGGTGAACTTTGAGAGAGCAGCCTGTGCAATTAAGCAAAACCTAAAATGATATCATTTATCTGCTGTGACGGTTGGTCCAGAGGATCACAGCTTTTTAGAAACAACTCTGTGACTTTCATATTCCATTACCACTCAAATCAGCCGAGGACCTCCGCTCAGACAGAAGGTGACTTAGTGAAATGATACTTTTTTCTATTGTCTGGTTTTCCTGGCCCGATAACTTTCCTGTCCATACTTTGAAATGTGCAGGGGGTTTAAGCACCAAAGTCGCAAAATTACGTCAAGCAACAAAAAGTAACGCTGCCACAAAACACCTGTTTTTCATACTGTGTTCGGACATTTCCTTTCATATTAAGAGCACATATCAGAGATTGATTTTATCCAGAAAAGATCACCAATTTTCACGTGTGGTTCCCCTAACTTAACATCTTAGGAACCTTTTCTGACGTGATTTTTAACGTGGCAAAACAACAGCTTATCTCTGTAGATAACACACCAATGCATACCACACCAAAGTGGGGTTGGAAAAAGGATATTCTGTCCAAATTATGTGGAGATATATTCACTCCCTGACCCACATTTGGAGTTAGAGGTGGCAAAAGCCATAACTGAGGTTTGAGGCTGATATATATCCTCTTTGCTACATGTAAAGGTATGTCTGTGCAGTGTTGAGCAGTAACGCATTACTTGTAATAATATTACTGTAATAATATTACTTTTACTTAGAGTGGTGTATCGATCCAGTAATAATCTTACAGTTACATCCAAAAAAGTGACTAATGCTTGTTTAGTGTAACGGCTGGAAATATGCTCATTACTGTAGTTTTGTAAGATGTAAGTTATGTCTCTTCACTACGTCTCTTTCATCTTAGATCAACTTTGACTGGATTAAAAAAGCTTTGTCTCTCGTTCTCATGTGTGTATTTCATGCAGCCTGTAACTTTAATGGATTCATAGGCTGTAGAAAATAATGCACCTGCAATTTTATTCTTGATTTAGAGGTCATGTGCAAACTCAGACTCATAAGAAGAAATAAAAATAATAATAATAAAAAATGTTATTCATAATGCACTTTTCATCTCCAAGAAATCTCTAAGTGCTACAAGGGCTTTGTAAAAAATGAACAAAGGTCGCAGAAAGCAGGTGAAAATCAGATAAAAACGTTATCCAGGTTATGGCAGAATATTTTCCTGACAGACAAAGATGTCACAAGAAGAAAAAATCACTCAGACTTAATAAATATCACCAAAATTGTGAACTGGAGAAACAGTAAATAGTGTCAGCATCCTCTCTTTTTCTCTCTTATCAAAGGACACAATCACCAACTTGGTGTGTAAATAAAAGTGATTTAATCAGTAATGTAATACATTACTTTTGGCAGGGAGTAATAAGTACAGTGATAATATTATTTTTAAAAAGAGTAACAAGTAATAAGTAATTTACTACTTTTTTTTCAGTAATGGGCCCAAAACTGTGTATGTGTGTGTGTGTGTGTGTGTGTGTGTGTGTGTGTGTGTGTGTGTGTGTGTGTGCATGTATGAGAGAGAGAGAGAGAGCATTCCTTGCAACTTCAGCTGGCATTTTTGATGCCATTTATCATAAACTTATATATAAAACTTAGTAATAAAATACATATTTTTATAAATCAACACAAGCTCCACAACAGACAAATGCCATAATACAAACACTTATACATGCATGAAGGTGACGCTTATACCATCTTCATTTGCACTCTTACTTTGAAAAGAGCAGCTTCAGGTCACAGGAAATGAAACATAAAATGAAATTCAGCCTGTTTGCAAAGGTGGCATGGAAGGAACATGCCATGAATTTCCATTTTTATTTTTAAATTTTTAATTGAAAATCAAACAAGCACTTTTTTTGTGTTATTCAATATCATTTTCTAATCCGAGAATATGCTAACTGAATGGCTGAATTTATTACTGCCACAAACTGTCGGTCACACTGATGATTTCTCTCTCGTACAGTTTGCCTTTATCTTTAACCATTTTCAAGCTGCAGCCTTTTGAACTAGTGATTTCAAAACTGAAGGTGTTATTGAAAAATCTGTGGCGCCTAAAGGGTTAAGAGTTCCTGGTCCAGGCCAGTGAAGTAAACAGAGGAAATAAAGATATTTTTGCACATTTCCAGTCCAGTAGAAGTCAGTAAGGTAAAGAGTGTAACCAGAGAAGGTAGAGACAGGACCACAGTTGGCCTGTTGGCTCAGAGTAGATTCAGCCTGTGATGGTTTTGATCGTGCTTTATTGATGCAGATGGATCCATTTAACTGACACTCGTGAGGAGACAAGAGCTGGTGTCAAAAAAACTGTTTGATGTTTACCATCTGAAGCATGAAGAGGACAGGGATCAAACAGTGTTTGGGCTTAAAAAGCGACCTTGTTGATGCCTCCCCTGACATTCACAGAGATGCCTCCTTCTCGATAGTGTTGTTCTGTGGCCCATTTGTTGAAAACACATACTAACATGTCCTCCTGGTTTGTGAACCACACTAATCTGCCCGTCCACTGGTTTAAAACATGATAAACTGACCTCCTGTGAGCCAAACACTTGCTTTAGACCCCTCTTGAGATCCCAAAAATATGCCAAAGTGATCCTCTCAGTCGTAAAAATCCCCACAGGTGCTCTGTGTGGCTCCAGACTTTATGCTGTAGTGTTGTGACATTCACGAACGAACCAGTTCTTTTGAACGGCTCATTAATAGGAACGATGGGAACCGAGACGCAGCTGGGATCCGTTTGTTTTCTTCTTATTTATTTCAGTTGTATCTTTTTTCTAATACTTGAAATAGTTTTTGTAATTGAAGTAAAGTGTTGCAAGTTTTTTTTTCCAACATTTTCTATCAAAAATTACAGTTGTATAGAATTTGCTGTGATACTCAGGTACAGGCTGCTATGAACCCAAAGAGTTCAGGTGTCCTCCTCAGGGTTTAACTTTTTTTACAGAGCAACAAAATGTGTTTTAATCGTTTCTCTAAAATCTGCTTTGCACAGAAATTCATTGTAGCCTGCTTTGTTTTTTAATGTTTATATGCGTTCAAGTCATGGTTTACACCTGTATAAAATACACAGAATTTGTACAAAGGTTAATTCAAAATAGTGACGTCACTGTCAAAGCAGAGTGATATGGCGCCACCCTGTGGAATATTTACAATGAATCCAGATCAGACTTTAAAATCTAATCCACACGTCAACAAGGTTAAAGTCAATATTTCAGAATAATTCAAACTCATATTGGTGGGATATCTAAATTCGTTCCTCCCAGTGATTATTTCCAAGATAAAATGAGTTAAGGCCAGGCCGGCTTCTTAAAACTTAATAAATATAAAAATGAGCTAAAGGAGCCAGTTTTTTGAACGGCTCTTTGAAAGGAACGGCTCACCAAGATCCGGCTCCTCTCGAAGAGCCATAAATCCCATCTCTATTATGCTCAAGTGCTCTTTCGGGAGCCAAAACATGCTAAAGTGCTCACTTACAAGGCAACATATCCTGAAATGCCCTCTCAGGAGCCAAATTCTTGTTTGAGTGCCCTCCTTCTTGGGAGACAAAACACATGCTATCATACCCTCCTGGTTGTCAAACCACACGAATCTGCCCCTTTGGCTGGTTAAAACGTGATAAACTACCCTCCTGGCAGCCAAACACTCTAGAGTACCGTTTTCCTGAGACCAAAATATGTGCTTAAGTTCAATCTTGGGAGCAAAATCACCCTACACTGCTTTCCCAGGTGTTGAAATTTGCAAAGCCAAATTATAATTGAGGGTCTTTTTGGGAGCCAACACATGCTAAAGTGTCTTCTCAGGAGCCAAACTTTTGCTCGAGTGCCCTCCTTAGTGCCAAACTTGCACTTAAGTGCCTTCATGGGAGCCAAAATGCATACTATTGTACCTTTCTGGATGTCAACCCACACTAATTTGTCTCTTTGGTTGACTAAAACATGATAAACTGCCCTCTTGGGAGCAGTACAGTGCTAATACATGAGTTCAGTTCGAGGGGAAATTTGGTTAGTAGTGCAATTCAACAAATAATGGACATTCAAGACAATGACATCAACAATTGCAACCACAACAACCATGAATAAATATAATAAAACAGATATGTGGAGTGCTCATAGTGCAGGAAAATTGGATCCAACAATGCCATACTCAAAAGTTAAAAACATCAATTGCACTTGGAATTATAGACAAGGTAAACCTATTGCTTCTGACCCTGGGGAACCTGTAAGGTTGCCTGGAAGGAAGAAGAACAAGTCCTCCTAAAAGTGGGTGGTCAGTGCTGGACAAGATTGATTGTGCCTCCTGCAAGACTTGACTGTTATAAATATCTGACAGAGAAAGCTGCTGAGTGCCAGTTATTTTACAGGCTACCATAATAACACATGCTTTAGTGACCTCCACCTGAGAACCAAACAGTGTTCTAAAGTGCCTTCTTGGGAGGACAGTTATATCTAAGTGTGCTCTTGGGAGCCAAAATATGCTTAAATGTCCACCCAGAAGCCAAACACTTGTTCAAGTACCTCACTTGATGGCAAATTTGCACCCTTGTCAGGGCCAAAAAACACATGAATGTGCCTTTCTGGGTGTCAAACCGCTTCAATCTGCTCTTCCGCTGGTTTAAAACATGATAAATTGACCTCTGGGGGAACCAAAACACACACTAAATTGTTCTTTTAGGAGCCAAAATACATCAAAGTTCCCTTTCAGGAGCCAAAACTTGTGGCTTTTTTTCACCCTTTGTAAGGGATCAAGCAGACAAACACAGACAAAGGTGAATGGCAAAATAGCTCTCTTTTCAAAATCCCAACTTAATTGTGTCAGAAAGCAAATCTAAAAGAGATCAACTCATCAGAAAAAGAACTAAAGCCCTAACTTAACAAACAGAATCAAACAGACTTAACCTAAATGAGACAAAAAAGGGGCTGAAATACACAAAGGACTAGTCCAACATAACAAACAAGGGGAGAAACTAAAAGAACAACAAACTGAACATCTAGCAAACTCAGAAAATCAAAAATAAACTCAACACAACTATTTACAGGAAATCAAATTATCCATACTGAACTGAAAAAGAAAAAAAAAACAGAAAAGATTTAGTGGTAAACATAAAAACCAAATATTTCCCTCCTTCCTTATTGATATTTTGTCTCATTTCACATGGGCGGACTTAAAAGCTTAAAATACCATCTTGAACTGGACGCCGGTTAAAACTAAACCATAACTGCAAAATAGAATAAATGTGGAAAATTAAAAGATGTGACAAATTGTTAACTTAATTGTGTGCACCCAAATTGGAAAACAATTGCCAAATAAAAGGGATATTGTTCTAACAAAAAAAATGTGTGATTGTGTGATTTCCCTCAAATAAATCAAACTGTGTTAAAACCCAAACTAAAGCAACACTAACACGTGGTGGTGGCATTTGGAGCCACCACACCCCTGCTCTTTAAAATGTCTGTGCATGTCACCGCTTTAAATTATGAACAAATTCTGATCTGATGAGGAGATTAAGGCACGTGTATTAAAGTAAAGTAGGACGAACTTTTTTCTGTGTTTGAACAGCCGTTGTAAAATGGATATCCACTGACACGTTCAGCTGAAGGTCTCCACTTTACAGGGTCACTCTTTAAAGTGGAACACCATGAGAAGAGACACAGAGAAGAGCATTGTTTAGGAGTTCATCACAGCTGGGGATCATGTTATTATGGATGGAGAGAAGGAGGGAGGATAAAACAACTGTTGCTGCTCCACCAATCAGATAAATGTGCCCTGCAGGCCTCGCCCCCTAAAGTTCTTGGACCCCTCAAGCAGAACCATTACAAGGAGTGGATAAATAACCCCAGAACTAAATTCAGACCCTCTGGTTGAAAAGCTCATAGATCTTTAAAAAAGTCTCTAGTTCCTGAGGAAAGTTTCCTTATTTTGTAGCTCACAGCGAGTGTGAAAAGATAAAGTGAGTTGAGGAGTTGAGTTGTTAAAAGCATGATAATAAAAGCCTCTTAAACAAGCAGTCTCTTGAGATAAGGCTGTACTGTGGTATACAGCTGTACCCTGGACTTCAGTAAAGGAGAGCCTGTTTTCATCCTGACTCAATGCGTTTGATGTGAGTGCTTGATTAAAAAATAACTTTTGTACCATTGAAAGTCAATGGAGAGTTCTTCACATGTGAGGAGATTAAAAGGAAAGAAGGCTTGTAAATATTCCTCTGACTCTGTTGGATGTTTTTCTGTGCTGTTGAAGAGTTTTAAAATCATGCACGTTTGAGTTTTTTTTAGTTGTTCAAAGTCAAAGATGTACCTTCTTATTTAGAAGGATGGTCAGAGTAAATGCTTCTTTCAGCTTCTTTTCTCTCGTTAGATTCATCCAAAATAAACCTACAAATCATTATAATATTAGAAGTCCTTGGGATCGATTCTTTCAGGGAATAGTTAAGAGGGATGTGATCTCCTATAGACTATAATTCATGCACATAAATAAAGATACACAACACCCTCATCTCAGGCGCAGATAAGACCAGAGCCTGTCAAGTGCACCCTCTAATACTTCTTTAGCTTACTTTGATTTGTTTTTCAGAGAGTAGACATAGAAGTGTCTGCTCTGCTTTGACACCTTAGAGTTCAAGATTTGGTTAGAGGCATCACTGCAGAACATTTCTGACCTTAACGTCCTCCAGAGCAGTGTTTCTCAACCTTGGGGTTGTGACCCCATTTGCGGTCGCCTAGAATCCAAACAGGGGTCCCCTGAAATGACTGGTAAATTGATAAAAATAAATACTGACGAAAATATTTTCTTCAGTAATTTTTTTTTTTTAAATATTAAAATACAACACACTAAACACTTGTATGCTATAATTTTAGTATGAGGTTAGCATTAAGGGGTGAGAGTTAATAAGCTATGCTCCTACTTACTCCTTTTTTGAATAAGTCATTTCTTTCATTATTTTGCTTAATGTACTATTGAACTATTGTCATGCTTCCTAAAAGTTTAATTTATATATCATATAAAAACTGTTGGTAGTTATAAGAAAACCATTTATAATATATATATATATATATATATATATATATATATATATATATATATATATATATATATATATTATGCATATTCAATAATTAAAAAATAATAATAATAATAATAATAATAATTAAAGCATTTTATTATTAAGCATTTTAGTGTAGTATCATATATATATATTTTTTTGTTAATCATTTCTATTATTTTAGTATCCAAGCACTTTGAATCTATTTTCATTTCCTGGATTCAGCATTTTAGCATTTTAGGTATAAATTTCCTTTGCAATATTGAACTTTGTGCTGTTTGTTTCTTATCTTTGTTTATGGTTGTTTACATTGTTTACTGCTTTTTTTTTAATGCCTTTAATTGCCTGTTTGGGAATATATATATATATATATATATAAAATGAAGTTCATTCAGAATCAAGTCTACGTCCTGATCAGGAAAAATAAAACTGACACTCTGTACACTAATCTGGCTTCTCTGTATTTACAACACAGTGAAAAAAAAGAAACATAGAAGAAAACTAATTTAGGAAAAAAGGGAAAAAGTTTCTGAGGGTCCCCAAAAACTTGTGGTGTCAAAATAGGGTCCCAGTCCAAAAAGGTTTTGAATCACTGCTCCAGATGACTGTTCCTGTCTTGGAGATTATGAAATCTCTCACACACGTGCTTGTTTGCTATTATGCTGAATCTTTAATACAACTGACAAATTGATTCTGTCTCTGTGCTGTTCATACATAACCGAGTCCACCGAGGAAAGTTTAGGCATTCAGTACTTGACATATTGAAAAACTGAGATGCAAAACTGTTAAAATTCACAATAAGTCAGAGACACGTGCTTCATAAATCTCATTAGCTGATCAGTGCACTGCAGGCGGAGGAGCACGTCTGCGCAGCGTCAGCAAATAGAGCGAAAGCATATCGGCTTTCTGATGGCAAAGTGATGAAAAGTGTTTCAGCAGAATACACACTTGAACCAGAGTCTCTCCAATTCAGTGAAGTTCTGGCCCAGCCTGATTGCTGCTTCTCCCAGCAGCTCCTCATCGGAGGGGTGGAGGTGAGCGGCAACCACTTGGGCTTGTGACCATTAACGCATGCAGCCTAATTACAAAGAAAAAGCCAAGAATTGAAATGTCCCTTTAAAAATGAGTAAGTAATAGCACAGAGCTGAGCCTGTCTGCAGCTGAAAGTCTGTCTCTCATTGCAGTTTTATTTTCTAATAGAGAACTTGAGCCCACCACAACCCTCTTCACATTTAACTGCACTTTAAACATTCCTTATACAACCACTTCCAAAAAAGTGTCCCTTCCAGTCCAGAGTAAGTTTCTCATCAGTTTGTCTGCTTGTATCCTGTCTGCCATCACTGAGTGGACTTGTACAGTCATATGGCCGGGGGGACTGAAGACTCTGAGTCTGCTGGAGCAGAGCTGGGGAAGCAGTCTGTCACTGAACACACTCCTCTGCCATGTGACGGTGCCATGCAGAGAGGAGAGAGGGGTGAGCAGAGTTTCCAGGATCCATAATGTGATGCAGCGCTGTTCCATCTGTTTAAATTAATAATGTATAATAATGCATTAATACATTAATAATGTTTGATTTCACATCATATTCCACATATTTAGTAAAATTTTAAAGGCCACTGAAATATAGATACCAGATCTTTATGCTCTAGAATTAATCTCAAATCAAAATATTGATACTTTTGATATGTCAGGCATGATAATGTTTGTCATTAACAGTAACAGGAAAATAACTGTACAACTGAGTTCTTGTCAAAATGATGCACAGATGGTAGGAACTACTTTTTCTTCCACCTGCATAAGCATGGAATGCATAGGTGTGGGATGTGTAAGTGCAGAATGCGTGAGCACTGAATGTGTAAGTGTGGAATGCATGAGTAAGAATGCACAAGTGCAGGATGTATAAGTGCAGAATGTGTAAGCAAGGAGGCATGAACTGTGCAATTGTGGAAGTGCATAATTACGGAATGTTTAAGCATGGAATGTATGAGCGCAGAGTGCTAAGAGCAGAATGTGTAAGCACCGAATGTGTGAGTGCAGAATGTGTAGGTGTGAAATGCATAAGCATGGAATGTGTGGGCGTAGAATGTGCAAGTGCGGAATGCATTATTATGTAATGTGTAGGAGCGTGGATTGCATGAGTGCAGAGTGTGAAGTGTAGACTGTTTAAGCACCAAATGTGTAAGTGCGGAATACGTGAGTGCGGAACGTGAAGGTGCAGAATGGGTCAGTACAGCAAGTGTAAGCATGGAATGCATGAGTGCAGAATGTGTAAGCACCAAATGCATGAGCGTGGAGTGCTAAGTGAGGAATGTGTAAGCACCAAATGCATGAGCGTGGAGTGCTAAGTGAGGAATGTGTAAGCACCAAATGTGTAAGTGTGGAATGCATTAGTGCGGAAGTGTAAGTGCAGAATGCATAAGTATGGATTGTGTGAGCGCAGAATCTGCAAATGCAGAATGCAGAATTACGGAATAGGTAAGCACGAAGCACGAGCGCAAAGTGCTTAACGCAGAATGTGTAAGCACCGAATGCATAAGTGCGGAATACATGAGCGTGGAATGTGCAAGTGCGGAATGCATTATTATGTAATGTGTAGGAGCGTGGAATGCATGAGTGCAGATTGATAAGTGCAGACTGTTTAAGCACCAAATGCATAAATGTGGAATGCGGAAGTGCGGAATATGTGAGCGCAGAAAGTGCAAGTGCAGAATGGGTCAGTACAGCAAGTGTAAGCATGGAATGCATGAGTGCAGAATGATAAGTGCAGAATGTGTAAGCACCAAATGCATCAGTGAGGGATTCATGAGTGCAGAAAGTGTAAGTGCAGAATGCATAAATATGGATTGTGTGAGCGCATAATCTACAAATGCAGAATGCATAATTATGGAATAGGTAAGCACGAAGCACGAGCGCAAAGTGCGTAATGCGTGGAATGTGCAAGTGCGGAATGGATAGTTACAGCATGTGTAAGCACTGAGTGCATAAGTGGGGAATGTGTCGGGGCAGAATGCTCAGTGCGGAACGTGTAAGCATGGAAAGAGCAAGTGCAAAATGGCTAAGTGTAGAATGTGTTAGTGCAGAATGCAAAAATGAGGAATACCTTTGTGGTAATGAATGCAGAAACAAAGAATAAATGCAGAAGTGCAGAATACATAAGAACAGTTGCTCAGTCAGTCATTCAGTCTCAGTGTGTAGACACAGTTACAGAGGGCAAACAGAAACATGTTTGGAGCTTTTTGAGCTCCACAATCAGCCAAGGAGCAGTTTGTGATGTTTGTGGGAACAACTGTAAGGAGTTGTGTAGGTTTCAGTATCTCAGATACCAACCTGAATTGTACTAAGTATCAGATGGTAAAGGAAATCTCTGGTGTCAAACGTCACTACAGGCCACAGTGACTGAAGCTGGAGCTTCAACTAGATTTTCAGCCGCTGAGGATTGTGGGGGAGTGAGGGCAGCTTCAGCTGTTGTATAACAACTCTCCAGCTTTAATTCCATCAACATATCTTATTTTCTTTCCTGTCAGCAAAGAGTCATGGAGGCCCTGACAGAAGTGCATGTCTTTGACGTTGGAGCAAGAAGCCGTTGGTTGTAAATAAGTGAGGTCACTGATGATCTAACTCAACACTGGAGCTTCTGACTCCTGACAGCTGGGAGATTTGCCTCCTTTGTCCATAAATATTCTGATCCCCCTTCATTCAACAGTCTGTGCAGTCAGCTGATGATGAATATGTGGCCTAACCCTGAAACGACTGAACAGGCAATGATGACTAATGTCACAGCAGAAAGGACTCGGGAGCTATAATCCCTCACTGTCGTTAAGTTTGCCTCACCCAGACGACCCTCCCCTGTCATTCAGCGTTTACAGATTTGAATTTATTTTGGACATATTGCTATTTTATTTCCTCTCCCACTAAAGGGCTTGACAGTTTGCAGGAAATTAGCCATATTTTTTCATGGTGACTAAGATCCCAGCATGCTTTATTATTACAGCTCTATCCTCCTGCAGTTTCTGCTCAGAACCAAACAACATGCAGAACTCAGTATTCATGATTTTATTGCCTGGGGTGTGAGGGCTGAGATTGTATAAAATAAACTTTTGACATTAAAATTGACCCTTATTATAAACCCACACATAATTAGTGTTATGTAGCTGCATGTTGGAATCATCTGAGGCAGAATTATGGGTGGAGGCAGCTTTCATTAGAACTGGTCTCTGAACACTGCGTGACAGAGTGATACACACATATTCATGCACTTATATTTATTTATAGATATGATTTGTGGGTTTGTGTTGATCATACATTTTAAATCCACATTCTAATACCGGTACCTGGGTTTTGGTTTTGGTGGATGCATCTACTTCTCTGCTCTTACATCTTCTATTTCATAATATGAGGATGAAACTGAGGAAATAACAAAAAGACCCAAATATTTGTCACTATAAATACTTACATATTTCAATAAACTGTTCACATTAATGAGTCATACTTATTGGTTCATTAAGTATTAGTGTGAAATGGTAGAGTAGGAATGGTGGAGCCTGTTTGTATCACCCATGTTCTTTGTTTATTTAATGTAGCAGTGCACTCATGCCATTTTTTTTTTCAATGGATTTAATGTTTTTTTTTTAGGTTTTAATGTGAGTTTCGAGAGAGATTGATATTTGGGCCTGTTTTTTTTTTTTTTTACTGAGGTGAGCGTTTTATGTTGTGTATGTGCTGGAAACTGTCAGTCAGATCTGGCAACCCTAGTCACTTGTAAGCGCCTTAGAGACAGAATCAGGGGAATACAAAAAAAAAAAAATAAAGATAAAGATAAAGGTTGGAATAGGAGACTGATCCAGAGATAAGATACTGGATTACCCCTGTACCAGAGGAAAATGTGATACTGTGTGTTTTAATTTTGAATGTCTTGAAAATCAATCAGTGTTGTCGTGTGCTTATGGGTTCTTTATTATGTTTGTGTGATGATTCTTGTTTTTGGGTTTGTTTTCAGGATCTCAGTTTAGGGTGTATGGTTTTGGTTGTTTCTCTTGTGTTTCAGGTTTGGGTTTTTGGTTTGTGTACTTGTGTTTCTTGTGTATATTTTCTTGCCCATGTGCTCTCAGTTATCCTTCTATTTCTCCCCCTTGTTGAGTTTTCCTGTTGCCCTGTGTTCCTCTCCTCTGTGATTGCTTTTATGTGTTTCACCTGTGCGTCATTTGTCCCTGATCTATTTAATCCCTGTCTTCAGTTCATTGTAGTGTCAACCCCATGCTTGTGTCACTCTGGGTTTTGTTTTTTTGGATTCCTTTTTTTTTTCTTTTGTCCAAGCTAATGAGTTTTGTTGCTGTGATTTCTGAATTTGGTTATACGAAAGACTTTTATACTTAATCTGCATTTACGGTTTCAGCATGAATTTCTAAAGAGGTTCAGATACGGGCTGCTCTTTGGATCGGGGTGGCCAAGTTTTAGCTCTGCTAAGTGGTGGAGATGACAGAAAACACTTTGTGGAGATTGTCTCCTTGAACTCTGTGATATTTATATGTAAGAAGACCCTGTCACAACCTGTCTGCTCTTTTTATGAGTTTTTAATCATTGATTAAATCATTGATTGGTCAATTTTATAGTTTAAAACTATTTTTACTAACAAAGTATATACACTTTAAACTGATAAAATCAATAGTTTTTTTTTCTTATTCTTGCTGAAGTAGCATGACCTAAATGCTTTTTGTTCTATTTGTTCCAGTCAAACTCTGAAAGACATAAACATTTCACTTAATTAAATTGGTGAAACATGTTTACACTTAAAAATATTGGGTGCACTATAAAGCTTTGGAATTCAGTCAAACAAACCTTTAACAATGGGAAGAAGTGGATCATATTTTTGATTGTCTGAAGAACAAATGACAGATTTATTTATTTTTCAATTTTACAATTTACTGGGTTATTATGATGGTTACCATGTTCAAATTCTGCACAGATCAAGACAACAACTCCACCTCTGGATAACCTACAAATATTTTAGCCTGGGGCTTTTTGTGACCCAGCCCCACTGATATTTACATCAGTGTGACTGATTTTTTGTTTTCCCTGGATGAGCTTCTTTTTGCTTGCGTGCTTCAGAATTTAAGCTGAGATTTCTTTCTTTTTTTATGAAACAGCTCCACATAAAAAAGGTAAGAGCTCCATTGAAGCCCATCGTATCATGTTTGATGATCAGGATTAGAGCACACATGGTAGCCCTGGCTAACAGCCTGTGAACACTTCTACGATCTCTGTTTGTCCTCAACTGTTGGGTTTAAGTTAACCAGAGGAATCATGTTCCTCAACCTTCATAGATGAATCTGAACTTGAATAATGACATCATTCATATTATACTACAAATGATTTTACTCTGTAATTTCAAGACTTTTGAGTCTCATTTCATTCACAATCTCCTGAGGTTCCAGCAGAAATATGAGCACATACAGGTCCAGTGGAGCCAGCTTTTGTCAGGAAGGAGTACAGTAGACGGCAGCAGCAACAAAAAAGGTCATGTGACCGCAAGGGCAAATAATGCACAGCTCTTGGTGCAGGTAGCAGCTGCAGTAAATCCATCCATCTATCCATTTTCTTATCCAGGTCCAGGTCGTGAGGGCAGCAATGCCATCAGTGAAGACCAATGACCCCTGTCCCTGGTCACTTCAACCAGCTCCTCTGGGGGGTTACCAAGGTGTTCTCAGGCCAGCAGTGAGATATAATCTTTCCATCATGTCCTGGGGTCTCCTCCTAGATGGACCTCCCCAACACCTCCCCAGGGAGGCATCTTCACCAGATCTGAACCACATCATCCAGCCCTTCTCCATAAAGAGGAGCAGCAGCTCTTCTTTGAGCCCCTCCCTGATGCCCCAGCTTTGAATTCTTTCTCTAAAGCTGAGCCCAGACACTCTCTCAGAAAGCTCATTTCACTCACTTGTGTTCACAACTGTGTGCTTTTGGTCACAACCCACAGCTCATGACCATAAAGGAGGGTTGGTACGTAGATCGACCAGTAAATTGAGAGCTTTGCCTTAAAGCTGAACTCTCTCCCCACCATGATGGACAGTATGCACATCAACAAAAATGTCAGCTCAATCTGTCTGTATAAAGAGTCAAAGAGTAAAGTCTATTTAAAGTCAAAGAGTGCTGAGACAACCTTTCAGAATAAAATTTATTTTCTTAATTGATGTTTGAATTCATGAATTCTATATTATAAATTTATGAATTTCTTCTTGAAAATCTATGACTTAATCATTGTAAATCTTTCACTTTTTCCTTGTAAATTTATGAATTTCTTCTTGTATATTTATGATTCTATTCTTGTAAATTTTTGACTTTATTCCCATAAATTTTTGAATTTATTCTCGTTATTTCATTTTTTTAATAATCAGAAAATAATGACTTTTTTTTCTTGTTGATTTATGATTTTATTCTCATAAATTTTCAAATTTATTCTCATCAATTCATTTCTGTATAATCAGAAAATAATGACTTTTTTTCTTGTTAATTTATGATTTTATTCTCAAAAATTTTCAAATTTATTATTGTTAATTCATGACTTTGTTATCAGAAAATTATGACTTTTTACTTGCTTATTTAAGACTTTATTCTTGGAATTGTATGACTTTTTCCTCATGGTTCTATGCCTATATTCTTGAGTATTTATGACATTTTTCTAGTAACTGTATGACCTCATACTTTAGAACTTTTCTTTTCTTTTTTTTTTTTTTTTTACCACGGCCCTTATTATCCTACACAATTCCTTCACTTGGGGCAAAGACTCTACCTCAGAACATTCTCAGTGAATTTTGCCAAATAGAGTCTGACAGCTGATACATCTCAGCTATTTTTATAATTCCTACATTGACCACATTTACCAAAGTTATCCAACACCAGACTGAGAATAAAACACCATAAATGTAGACTTTTTATTTTCTCTGTTCATACACAGGGAAAGAAAACACAGCTCAGAATAGATTGCTGCTGCAGAGCCTTTGGAATTCACAAACATTACATTTATTTCTCTTTCTGAATCACCTGTAATTAGTTGCTCATGTTTCAGATGAGTAAATACAGGGAGCAGGCTGTCAGGAAGAGTTGTCAAATTAGCCCTCATTGACATTAATTGGATGCACTACACCCGGCTGTAATTATTTTCCTTTTTCCCTCCAGTGTTTTTGAGGAGGTATCTTCACATGTAAGCTAATTTCATGTAAATAGAGGTGCTATTGATATCAGCCGTCCAGTGGAACATTTCAGTTTAATTAGAAAACATGGAGGTGCTTACTATAGCACATTGAGATTAGAGAAACATTTTAATTAAAGATTGCAATTACAATCAAAGCTTTTCCATGACTCTTACAACACGTCTTCATCTTCTAACGGCAGCTGTAAGCAAAGGATGGCACCATGCACATGAACAGAAACCTACATGAAAGACATTCTAATGTAGTAAGTAGTAGACAATGCATACTGCATATTGTGTTTGAATGTAGTATGACAGTTCTGTTTGGTCTGTTTTGTAGTTTGCTACTCTGGTTTCCAGCTTTTTTCTTGACTTTATTACAATTTATCATTATTAAGTTATCATATATTAGGGAAACTTAATAAATATTGAATCAATAAATTCTCCAGAAGGAAACCTCTCAATTTTGAAGTCAGCCAGTTTACACCACTGAGCATAGTGAGTGATTCACCCATGAACAGCAGGGTCTCATGTCCACTGTGTGCCCTCCTCACTCACGGTTACAGGGTTTGGTTGTCAACTTTTGATAGGTTACTGCTAGAAGGAAAACTCTCAATTTTGAAGTAACAAGTTGTAATTTGCAGATCTAATAAGTCGCAAATTTAAAGCACAGAACAGGATTAAAACAGACGTCCTCTGCAGTTATTACAAATGATTATAGGTCTAAGCGCTTTAAACTGCATTGGTTTTACCAGGAGAGCTCTGATCTTTGTAATAACTGCAGAGGATGTGTGTGTTTAACTGTTGAAGAAAAATGCATCATATTTGATTTTTAATATTATAGCATATTTTATTCATTAGATTTGGATTAGATTGACTTTTTATATTTAGAGATGATGGAAAAGCTGCTTCTGATAATGAAGTATAATTTCAAATACATTAATAGGATAATGATGACAAATACATTGTAAGTACCCCACTTAAAAGATGTTTTAGGGTACTACACTTGAATTGTTCTGCAGCTTCGCCCAAACTATCTCCAGTTTTCATCATTTTCAACTCAGATCTGCGACCAGGCGCTTTGCATTGTGGGAAATAGTACGCCAGGTAGACTGGTCCGTTGCATGCTGAGAAATGTTCCCGGATCAGTAGGTCATCTGGGTAGTTTTGGCATCCTGCAACGTTTGCATCCTGCATCCTGCATCCTGCATACTGCATTTTGGGCAAATCAGTACGTACTGCCAGTATGGTATGCAAATTCGAAAAGAGCCAAAATCACCTCTGAACTCGGAGGAACCTGAAGAAAGCCTGACTGTGAACTTCCTCCGTAATGTGGTTGGTGTATCACTGTTTCCCTTCTTGGCAAATGCACCAGAGCTCGCCAAGATAAGCGGCTGTCATTTGAAAGGGTGCTATCTGCTGTCAGTTTGTAGGGCTCAGCAAAAAATAGGGGAGTGATGCTGGCGTTTTCAGAGAGGAGGGATTTTCTGTCTCTTATCACCGACTGGACAAACCGACAAGCTACCCATGTACAAAGAAAAAAAACAAAAAAACAACTAGGGGTCAGAGTCAATCAGGCTCAAGCTTTTACAACAAGAGCTAAAGCATGTTGTCATTTGATTTAACCAAGGGAAGGAGTGTGAGAGTTTTAATCAGGGAGAGATGTTTTTTATTTAACATCATGCTTTCTATGCAGATCTTTACAGATGCCCTGTGAACAGAAGAGTGATTCAGCGTTTTGTTCAGCGCTGTGATAAGCAGTTCATTCAAACCGTGCGTGACCAAAGAACAAAACACACATAGACTCCAATGTTTTCTTCAAGGTCCAGACTGATCATCAGGTTCAAGTGTCTGTGTGTGTTGAACGTTGCATGAGGACACAGGAGACAAAGAGCGACGTATTTATGTTACAGAGCCTCTCAGTGATACAGCTCAGGTCAACACTGAGTTATTACAGATAATGTCACTGTATTCATGTTTCTTTATGCAGCAAACTAGTCTCACTCAGAATCACTTTTTCCATCTCAATTTATCTCCTCAGTGTGTTTATGTGATTGTTAGAGAGGGAGTTGTGTGCTTTTTTATAGTCTTTATACTGTTTCTCTGGTGTACTCATAGTACACTTGTCAAAATCCCCCTTTTCTGTCAAAGCACTGTAAAACTTTTGAGCGTAAAATCACAGTAAATTACTGGCCAATTGTTTAATGGCTTTCACAGTAATCTTCCTTGGATCCCTCAGTCCTTAGAAACCTTTTGTACATCTTTTTCCTCTTGTATACAGTTGAATTACCTTTTTCCTTCAGATCCTTTGACAATTCTTTTGCTTTCCCTATGACTCTAAATTAAAAAAAAAGTCTGTGCAGCACTGTATGAAAGATGCAAGTGTCAATCAAGAGCTCAGAAACTCACTGATCTTTTATACACACACACTAATTATAAGCAGATAGATCACAGGTGAGGATGGTTACCTTTAGTAGACATTCAAACACATTTGTGTTAACTTTTGTGTATTTATCAGGCCAAAATGTTGTCAGTCTACACCTTGGGGCATAGACAGCCAGTCAGTGCCTTGGAGCAAAGACAGCCAGTTTACACCACTGAGCATAGGCGGCTCGTGAGTGATTCACCCATGTACAGCAGGGTCTCATGTCCACTGTGTGCCCTCCTCACTCACAGTTACAGGGTTTGGTATCAACTTTTGATAGGTTACTGCTATGACATGAGTTGTCAGAACTTAGTTCTTTTCAGCTTTAAAAACTTAAAATTTATGGTCAACTTCACTTGGAAATTTTGAGGCAATCAGTTTTCTTAACTTTTTTCAAGTAAAGTCAAAAAAAGAAAGTTGTCTTTACTAAGTTTAAGTTAGTAGACTCAACATAGTGAGCTAAAATGTCTTTTTCATTTTACAGTGCAGTTGCTTGTTGATAAATGGCTTCACCCAACCACTAACCATGAGTGACAGATTTTTTTTTGTGTGTGTGTGTTTTGTTTCCATCCATATTTTTGGAAAAATGGCTAAGAAATCGTACATTTTGCCAGGGTATGTGAACTTATGAGCACAACCGTATGTTTAAGATATAGACAAGCCAAATTCCCCCTTCTTCTCAGTTGTGTTTTGGGTGTAACCATCTGTTAGGTTGGGTTTTGTCAGAAAAAATAATGGTTCAAGGTTAGGAATAATATTATAGGAAAGATCTTTTTTCAACATTCAACATTCTCAACTGCCCATCTATTGACCCAACACCATCTCTTCATTGCTGATGAAATCTCAAATTGGCGCTCATGTTACATTTAGTTTGGTGTGAGGTCATACTTTCTGTACTTGTAAGATTCAAGAGCTGCTTCAAAGGCTTGAAATTTAAACATGTCCTCTTTATCCCTCTTTTGGAGAATACAAGCACCTGCCTATTCCTTCAGTGATTTAAAGCAGCAAAGGTCAGGTCTAACACAATAAATCACATTTAATCATCAAAGGAAGGCGGAGCGCTTATCCTGCTTCTGAAAGTTAATGGTTATTTCTAACTTCCACTCTTCAACTGTCCTCTGCTCTTCACCTGATTAAGTGTTACTTATCATGCCACTTCTTTTCAATCATCCTCCTCTCCCTCTACCCACAATCCCTTTGAATTAACAGATACTTCTGATGGCAAATGGAGGATCATACTCATCATGCATCACAGGATTATTTCAGTTTAGAATCTTGTGCTCCAGTTTCCAAATCCAAATCAGCATTTTATTCTGACAGCAGAGTTAAAGTTTAATTATGATCCTACTCATGAGGGTTTAGTCACAGTTTAACATGCTGTAGGAGCTGCCACTTAATGTTTGAGAATGTAGATATATCATTTTTTCTTAATGTACCTGGCTGTATGTGCCTCTGCATTGTTTGTCTCCGAGGAAGATTTACCCTCAGAAGAAGGAAGATGAAGTAGAAATGTGCTTTAATGAACTCAGGATTTGAGCTTTGCTGAAGCACGGGTGCAATCTGTCAACATTAAAACGTCAATGCACAATAAAGAAGCTCTCAGCCACTTTAAACAGCAACCCTCCGAGTCCCTGCAGAGATACAACAAAGACAGTGTTCTAAAAATGAGCTGTTTTCAAAGCTTGTTATCATGAACCAGGCCTGTAATTTGCTCCTACCGATGCCAGCAAAAGGTGCTTAGGACTACACGAGCAGATCCTGGACTGGCTAACGTGGGCTGAATAAACAGAGGCAGAGCAGATGGGATGGGACAGAGTGTGATGCCCTGCCAGCTGCACTTTTCACCTCTGTCTTCAAGGATACCACACACAGATCATGCCTCTCCCTATATAGTAACGCTTTTTATCCAGCGGCAGTCGCAGAATAACAATGACCATCTGAAAGAGCGGCGCTTAACACAGACGAAGGTTCATGATGCTGTGTGAGCTCGCTTGTTAAATAAAATATCAAGAGTGTCCAGGTCTGCTCATTACGTGACTGATCGTTTGTGTCTCTGCACTGAGAAAAATAAATCTGGGGAAAGGCAAATTTAACTTAATTGAATCCTTAAAATCAACAACAAAAAGTCAACTTAGTGTCTTGACCAAAATGTATCTAATATTGAGGTCAAAAATATTTGTGCAAAATACAAGACGGTGTGATTTTTTTCTTTTTTTTTCCCCAGAACGTGAATAATTTAAGTAATGTGAGGCAATCTTTATGAGCTCATCCACACAACAAGAGAAAATCTTGTTATCTTTACGGCTTCATTTGGTATTTCAAGTAATAGGAGCTGACATGCTGGAACCTAGTGTTGTGACGTTCATGAACGAACCGGTTCTTTTGAACGGCTCCTTAACATGAACGACGGGAACTGAGTCGCAGCTGGGATCCGTTCAATCCACACGTCAATTAGGTTAAAGTCAATATTTCAGAATACTTCAAACTCATATTGGTGGGATATCTAAATTCATTCCTCCCAGTGATTATTTCCAAGGTAAAATGAGTTAAGGCCAGGCCGGCTTCTTAAAATTTAATAAATATAGAAATGAGCCAAAGGAGCCAGTTTTTTGAACTGCTCTTTGAAAGGAACGGCTCACCAAGATCCGGCTCCTCTCAAAGAGTCATAAATCCCATCTCTACTGGAACCAGAAACTGAACTTAACCCAATAAAGCCAAATGTATCATATTTGATACATGTGTTCAAAGACCTCTATCTCATCAAAATGATAAATAGTTTCTTTAGAAACCAGTTAAATTTATTTTTAAAAACATATTCTACCACCTTGAGGATTGTCATATCACTACAGTCAGCTGAAGTTGTATTTTGGCCTTTTTCAAAATGTCTGCTCTCATTCAATCATCCACTCACATTCTTTCAGGAAAATCATTGTTTGACTTTCAATAAGTTGCAGCAAGAACAACATCAAAATAGTTGCTTTTTCCTTTTAAATAAGTGTTTTCTGCTTGAAATAAATGCATTTTCACCAAAAAAAAAAAAAAAAAACTTCAATAAATTACAATGCAAAACTGTCTAGTGTGTCAAATGTGATACAAGGAATATATCATGACTGGAATGATAAAGCAATGTTTTTGTAGATTTTGTTAAAAGGGTTAATAAACATCTCTGTTCCAAAAAAAAGTCAAATTTTCTGACAAGTTTTTTGGTGGGTTGGGCTTTACAGGGTTAATTCCTGACCACGCCTTATTACCATGAGTGAGGAGGGCACACAGTGGACATGAGAGCCTGCTGCACATGGACGAACCACATGGGTGGCACAAGCTGTTTATGCAGGCCATATATGCTAGTGTGGACTGGCTGCCTACACTAAACAGTGTGGACCAGCTTTCTGTGCTCTAAAGCATTGACTGGCTGCCTACACTACATGGAGTAGACATGGTCTATGCTACGTGGTGTAGATGGGCTACGCCTAACAGTGTAGACATGCTTCATGTCAATTGTATAATTAAGCTGATATTACTCGAAACGTCATAAAAAACGACTGACACTGTTTGTAAAATGACAAAATGCTCATCTTTAAAAGCTGTAACAGCAACAGTCATCTATCAGATACCAATTTTGATCATCTTTTGGGGTTTTGGTTAAATGAGGATTGAAGGGCATTTTATAATACCACAACCAGGGAGAACAGACATTTAAAAGTTTGAGGGGTGCCTCTATAAATGTTCTTTAATTCTCAAAATTAAACACATTTGGCAGAAGTCAATATTAAATCCCTTTGTTTACTAAATTTGTTACACAAGCTGCTCCTCCAGCCGTCTTGCAGCGCCTGATAGAAGACGATAAACACCTTTGCTTTGCACAGACCAAAATCTGGGTGACCTTTTTTTTTTTTTTTGCATTCTCTCAGATGCCAAAAACCAGAGGCTGATGAGACGGCTTGTTTTTCTCCTGGCACAAAAACTCAATATCAGATAGATAAAATAAAAGGAAAATGTCACAGCTGACGCATTATCTCAGACTCCATTTATTGCTCCCTTCTTGCTTTGCCTGTTTTCTCATTCCGCTCCTCAGACACTGGGGTGGCTTTAGGACGGCTGGAGAGAAGTTCAGGCGAATAGGTCGAGTTAGAGTCATGTATTTGTACCATGTGTTTCCTGATTGATGAACAATTGAGGAAAACTGAGTAAAAGAAAGTCAGGTACTAGATGCAGGTATTATTGCTAGCACTGGTTTCTCCTATGTGTATAAGGAAACCACATTACAGTATTGATACAAATATAAGACAGCCCCCCTTTCCCAAGACATATTTTTTTGAAAAAGCACAGCTCATAGCACAGTGGAGACAATCTTGTGATAAAATGAGAGAGAGTATTTTTATAAGAGTGCAATACCTAGTTTACCCGATGTCACAGTGGGTGGGGAAAATCAAATAATATGGTTACCTCTCTCATAGATCGAGTCTATACATTGTTTTGTTTTTTAACAGAATGAATAGTCTTATATTATTTATCTTGTTTGCATGACAGGATGTAATATCTGTCTCTGTATGGTTATGCGTTCACAATTCTTATCTGCGCTCTAAATTGTGCACGGCAGAGTTCTGCCCTGATGCATTTACAGACACTCAGACAGAAAAAGTGACGGAAAGAGAGAGAGAGAGAGAGAGAAAGAGAGACAAAGAGAGAAGCACACTCAGTAAAGTGAATACAGAGTCAGAAAAAAATAATGAAATAACCAAAACAAGACATGCAAAAATACTGTTAATGTTTCTGGATGGAATAAGTTGGGGGACAGTCTGGCAGAGCTTGTTCATCAATATCAGGTTTGTAAACTACTATTTTCGTGACCCCTGTAGGTGGCAGTGGTGCTCTTTTTGAATGAGAGATCAGCAAAGATTTAGAGAAGAGATGACAGAGAGACAAAGGCAGATGTTGCTAGACAAAAAAACAAAACATAAAAAAAAACGCAGCGCACACTCAAATGGGGGGTGTGTGCAGTCATGGGAAAAGACCACAGAGGAACAGAGTGTCATAAATCAGCTTAATTGAAATTAATAAAGTAAATAGCAGCAACACTGAGGCTGGCTAATAGGTTCTAATAGGTTCTCCAACCTAAATTGTCACTTTCCCACGCTGCTTATCAAATAGAGATTACACATTCAAGAAACAAACAAACATCTACAGTAATCCACAGCTTTAAGTGAGCTCTCTCTCAGTTTGCAGTGGTTTAAATACAAACAAATAGAACTAGGAGAAACAAACAGCGGCAGCAGTTGTTTAGTCTAAGAAATCTGAGGAAGCTTCACTCGTTACCAAATCCTCTTCAGGTAAGTTTCTTCCCAACCCCAAAGAAATCCCCATTTGGAGTGGGTCGCTCACAGGATACAACGTGAAAAATAGATTACAAAATTCACACCAGAGAGAAAACAAAATCAGTTAAATAATGCCCATTTACCTGTGTCACAAAATCATTGTACCCACACTAAAACAGAAAAATATACACATGAACCAAAATAAGTGCATAGCTACACTTTGGGGCCAGCATCAATATATTTTTCCCCTCGTGGGCCTTACAAAAGGATGGAGCACTAAATGAAATCAAAGCTCGTTTTCTCTGTTTTGATCAAAAACAGATTATTTTGGTGAAACCAGCCTGTGTTGTACTGAGTGTAAAGAGTGGAAAAAGTACAAACAAACTTTTTTCCTGACTCAAGAAAAGACTCATTTTAGTAATCCTGGTGTTTTTACAGCTATTGTGCACACTATTCTGAGGGTGTCGAAAGATTGGTTAAAATACTGGCAGTATGGGGCTCTGTGCTCTGACAGAAGCTGGCAGCTAAAGAGTTAAAGTGGAAGTTGAAGAGCGCAAGATTTAGAGAACAGAGCCAGGGGGGTCTAAGAAAGTACTCAAACTCAAACTTCAGTGAGTTTCTCTCTCTCCTTTCTAACTGACTCCCCTCAGTTATTAACCTTCGTCCTTCGGCTGTTGCTTGACAGCACCTTGCCACTAATGATGCTATAAATCTGTGTTTACATCACAGGACATTCAGCCTTTTATAAACAGAGAAAAGACTATGGTCAGTGTGGAGGTGAGGATGCTCTGTGGTATCCTGTGGCCTGAGACACTGAGGTTTTGAGAGCGACGAGCAGTTAGAGCAGTCAGAAAAGTCGTGATCTGTGCACCACACAGCAGAGGTCTAATCACCAGAGCTGGTACCAGTGGTTGATTTGACTACTGGAGCAGAAATGGTCTGCTTTGTGGTCTGAGCTGTGAAGCTCTGTGTGAGTTGTTTCTGAAGGTGGGGTGTAAAATCCAAACTGGTTCAAGCTAGTTTAGGAGTGTAAAGCTACATATTCATGCCAAAGTTTTTCAGTATCATGTACACTGTAAAACATAGTTCGCCGAAAAAAAACAAAAAACACACAACATGAGTCAAACCATGACCATGAGTGAGGAGGGCAGGCAGTGGATATGAGACCCTGCTGTACATGGATACATCACATAGGTGTCACATGCTGTCTTTCTCTTGGTATAGACTGGCTGTCTATGCTCCATGGCTTAGTCCAGTAGTCAACGGCATAGACTGGATGTAAAAATGTCAAATAAATAATGTCATATTTAAAAAAAAAAATATATATATATATATATATATATTCTTAAAGAATGACGTCCAAGATAAACTAGTTCTGTTCATTGCTACACTGTAAAATGTAATTATAAATCTTACCTAAAACAAAATACGACCTTAACCTATTTTAGTGTTTTCTGTTGTATCTGCTCACTTAAAATTTGTAAAGACAACTTTCCACTGAGGTAAGTAAACAAACCTGTCAGCAGCAAGTGGATTTACACAGGAAAAGCTGAACCCAGCTTATAACTTCGGTTTCATTTTTTTGATGTCTTGAAACTCAAAATTGTCACTGACCCGTGTGTGTGTGTGTGTGTGTTCCTGTGTGTGAGTGTATATAAGGGGAGGGGCTATGGATTAGGACAGAAGTTCTGAAGCCAGTCTGTAATTCTTTAGGGTGACTTGATCTTTTTGAATTTATTTAAGAGTTGGTTTGATGACTTTCTTTCTTAAATACACTGAAGCTGTTCCTGAGATTATTCACCGTGGATCAGATGGAAGAACCAAGAGTGGACATCACCTGCTTCAGGAGTCTGATTGGACCACATTGAAGGGGTCAGAGTCCTGGTTCTTCTGACCAAATCATTGATCCCAAAGGGACTGAGGCACAGGAAGTGAATGATGGAGCACAGAGTGGTCTTGGACTTATCGATTCAGGACAGGTGAGTTAGGAAGATGGATATTGCAGGTCTGCGATCTAATTTTCTCAACTTTGTCGATAAAGAACACTTTCACCGAACAACTTAAACCCAGGTGATGGATTTAAGTTGTTATTGGGGAGGGAAAACAGCAGCTCAGGGGGGTTTAATAAAAATGTTTGGTTTTGAGTGATCAGACTGGGAAAGTCTTTTGTTCCTGTGTGTTCATGAAGTCTTTGAGTCAGGTTTTACATTTCCACCCTGACAGTTCATTTTACTCTCAACAGCAAAATCAGACAAGATTTTTATCTCTTTATATAACTGAAAATATGGACTTGTCAGGTCAATGTTGCTCATATTGAGTCAAAATAAGGCTTTTTAATATATATATATATATATATATATATATATATATATATATATATATATATATATATTTTTTTTTTTTTTTTTTTTTTTACTGGCACTAAGACATGAATACTGTCTGAAGTTTGAGGTTTTACAGTGGATGATGATTCAACATCCTGCTGTAAAAAAAGCCTCATCTTATTATTTTCATGTGAAGCACGTGTGTTAATTGACTTGTAGACGTAAAATGCAGAAATAATGTTATGTTTTTTGAATACAGAGATAAATCTTCCCATTTTCGCTAAAACCAACATTTGTACATCAGGGGCTTTAAAAAAAAAAAAAAAAAGCCGCTGCAGTGAAGACTTGGCCTGGGGTAAGAACGTGTCCCCAAACAGCCAGACATGGTAGAAAGCAATGCCCAGGCTCACATGTACACCCTGTGCCCTTGCACATTACCCTTGTGATTAGTTTCCCTGTTCCACTTAGGAACATGTGCTTGAAGAGAAACTGAGATTGAAAGAAAAGCAAATCACAGCTGCAGTTTCTGCTGTATTTGACCCAAAAGACACACTAGAGTTAAACAGATAAATAGAAAAATGTGATCACATTCATCATACTGATATCATCCTAATTGCACAGCACTGAGGAAGGAAATTAAACCCTACACCTATTTCTATGCCCCATTTGTCAGGAAGTGAATGGCACTCGGAGGTTCGGCCCATGCTGATGAATTGTTGCTGTTAAAGCTTAAGACTGGAATGCTTTATCATTTCAATGAAGTGTCAGACAGGTATAGTAGGTTGCTTCAGAGGCAACTTGGCATTTGCAAAAAACAAATGAGAGGGCAGAGCGGTCTCAGATGGAGTCTGGGATGTCTCCAGTGGAATGACCTTGACTAATCCAGCCGGGGCTAAACTAGTTTGCCAAAGATTCTGTCTGATCCAATCAGTATCCTGTTTAGAATCAAGGACTTGCATTTTCAGTCTCTCCTGGTTGGGAGGATTGCCGTTCCTCCTCGTGAGCAGCGGTACAGCCTGAGAGAATTTAGAGCCGTCCTCGGTGAATCTCTCATGAAAGCTCATATTTGTGTCCTTGAGAGGGAAAATGAAAAGATTCAATATAGATCTGTTTATCCAAAGTACAGCGGCGTCTTTGATGTAACACATGAACACATCCAGAGGCAGCATTGTGAGACACAAAACAGGACAGATTGGACTGTAATTTCTACAAAGTGGATCGCTTCTGTTAGAATATTGCATTGGTCGCAAAGAAAATGGAAGAGGACCATTAGAAAAATGAAATCTTATAGATGATCACCGGCTGAAGGCGAACAGACGCAGCCCGCTTTGGAACAAAATGTCCTCATGTGTCCTGTTCTGTCTGTCTGTCTGTTATTATTAAACACATTTTCTATCAGTCACATTGAAACATATAGAAAATAAGTTGTTTTTATGTCATCACTCTGCAGAGTATTACTCCTATAAGGTGAGAAGTGAAGCGATAAACCCCCTGAGAAACAGCAGATAGAGCTGCTGTAGATAAGGAAATATTTAGAGGTAAAGAGGTGTTTTTATGGACCATCATGCCTTGTGTTTTACTTCAAATTAGACTTTTATCACTCAAGCCTTTGATTAGGCTGTTGCAGAGCATATTTCATTTGCATCTGCAGTTTCATTCAGATTATTAGTAAAATAAAGTGTGTCCCAGGGAACAGCATTATAGGTGACAGTTCTTCAATGTCCTTTCAAACCTGCCATGGAGAAAAATCAATCGGTTATGAAACCAGGAATAGTATGACTGCATAGGCTGATGCAGAGGTGGCAGTAACCTGGAGGTAAGAAGAGGAGGCTGGGACATGGAAGGTCACTCCACACTTTACTACTGAATGAGTTTAGTTCACGACATGTCAGAGTGATATAAACAAGACAAACTAGCAGAAGTCACAGGGATGTAATTGTATTGAAAATGAAATGGGTTTAATCCAACAGTGTTTACATCTGGAATTAAATAAAAAATGACTCTGAACTGATTCATTCATGACAATTTTATATTCAGTAGAGTTTTCTTATGTGTCACAGCTGTGGCGTGGATTTGTTGTAAACTCAGTGTTGTCATGTGTTGCTTTTGTTCTGTATTTCCTTTGTGTTTTCATCCTTTTCTCTTTGTGCCTTCCTCATTGTTTATTCAGTTGTGCTTATGAGTTTACAAACCTTGTCAGAATTTAAGATTTCTTGGCTGTTTTGCTGAGAAAATAAATGATAACAGAACTTTTCTTTCATTCATGCTTATTGGTTGGATGAAGCCATTTAGCAACAAACAACTGTGTTTACTCTTTTTGAATCAAAATGCGACAGAAACTTCCAAAATGACCCAGATCGAAAGTTTACATACATACCCCAGTTCTATTTCCCCCCTTTAACATCAATAACAGCTTGAAGTATTTTGTGCTTGTTGTGGATGAGGTTCTTTATTTTCTCAGATGGTAAAACTGACCATTCTTCTTGGTAAAAAGCCTCCAACTCCTGTAAATTCTTGGTCTGTCTTGCATGAACTGCAGGTTTGAGATCTCACCAGACTGTCTAAATGATATCAAGATCAGAGACTGAGATGGCCACTCCAGAACCTTCACTTTATTCTGCTGTAGCCAATGGCAGGTCCACTTGGCCTTGTGTTTTGGATCGACATCATGTGGTCTCCTATTTATTCCTACTCTTTTGTACAATGCATGACACTAATGGTGTTCATCTTCTTTTTCTGTTTATTGCAGGTTTAGAAAAAATAAATATCTGTTTAAGGTGAATTACTGCCACCTACTGGAATGATTTAGCTTTACAACTACACTACAACAACACAAATGTTGGACAGTTTGTTCTCACAGGTTTTACGTCTGTTTACTTCTTTACTTCTACAAATGTCATCAAAGTCCAGAAAACCACTTAACGGCTTCTTCCTTTTTTTTTCAAACAGCACCTGAATTATATGGATTTTTTTTTTTCTCTTCCCGCTCAGCTGTGCTTGCACTTTCTGAAACAGGCCCAACAGAACAGACATACTATTTTTAAAGTTAGTGGACAGTTTGCAGTGCCTACTACCTGCTACATTCTACATGTAGCAGGTAGTAGGCAGTTTGGAAAACAGACATTGTTTTTTTTTGTGATTTTCTTAATTCATATTTTATTTATTTTGGCATACCTTCCATTTCTGTTGTCGATATGCAAAGAGAGATTGCCAGATGATTTAACATCAATCAATCAGTCGTGGAGAGACATGAACAACACAGTCACAGATAATAATATTAGACAGTCAACACACAAATTCAGCAAGGGAAGATAATAGTTGTCATATTTTAGCAAGGATGCTTTTTTTCAAGGATCTGTGAATTTGGTCCTATTATTATCAATGGTTTGAGGAGCATTTTAGATCCATTTAGAACAAATTCAAGGAGAGATTTTAGGGTCCTGTTTTTGTGAATAAAATTAAATGGAATACCTGGAATTAAGTTGCAGTAGAATGCATTATATATGATTTGTAATTCTTCCCTAGCAGTTATATTGTTTATTGAGATACAATCTGGAACGGACTTACTCTTTTATTTTACAGCTGATGGAAAACTCTCTTCAGCATAATAACGATGAGGTTTGAAAAAGATTAACTAAAGTCTGAGATGTATCAATAAAGCTGTACGTGTTTCATATGAAGTAAACGGTTAAATGAGGGATGACTTCACTTTCTTTTTGGCCAGAAATGAGAAGATTTAGTGGTTTTCTTTCACTTCATTTCTATCTCACTGATGGTGTAATATTACCGTTGTTGTATTGTAGTTTTAATGCTGACTCATTCACAGTAGGTGAAGGTAATTCACCTAAACCTGAGTGTCAACCACAATAAACAGAAAAGCAGATTTAAAGCATTGGTGTCATGTAGTGTGGGAAACAGCATATGTGATAGACTGGTGTGCTGCATACTGAGAAATATTTCTGGATCAGTGAGATTTCCGGGATTATACTCGAGATTATATGTCATACATAAACTACCAACCACATACCGAGTTTGTATCACATCAGCTGTCAGTGTAAATATAATATCTGGTTTGGGAAAAACAGCCAGAATCTGTTCTTTTTTTTTTCTCTCTCTCTCTTTTGGTTGGCAGTTTATTGAATTTATGTTCCTTGTTAGTCTTGTTTCTATTTTCCAGTGTCCCTGAGCTCTTGTTTCTCCTGTGGATCTGTTAAAATAGTATTTATTATTTTTTTTATTTTCTGCTTGTGTCCTTAAACCCTGCTGCATTTTGGTTTCCCCATCTCTGTTCTCCTGTGACAAATATCACTGACACATTTTTTATTCATGCACATGGGATGATGCTGTTTCAGTTCATTACTGACTGAAAGCAGTCATTTCTCACAAGTCATCAAATTATACAGCTCGGTCAGTCGCCTGCAGCGGAAAAAGATGAGGCCATTTGTAACACCAGCATTATGTCTCCAAACAAGCCTCTTATTGATGAATCTGACACCTGGGTCAGAGGATGTAGTAATAAGGCCCCGAATGTCCACACTGTGAGGTCTTTCATTAGCCATTATTTATATAAAAAAAGATAATTGCTTTTAGAGCCAGATCTGTGCCTCACTGCATTAAAGTCTGTATGATTGTAGCTGTTCAAAACCAAATCTATTTATTTGTTTATTTATTTTTCTCAGAGCTGAATGAAACGTGTTGGTGCCTGAATATGAGACAGCTTGGTGAGGCAAACCATGTGTTAACATTTGGTGCAAAACTCTTAACTGGAAAATCTATTTGGAAGTTTTATTTTTAAAATTTTGATGGTGATGCCTCCAGTTCTAAACTTAACCGAAAAAAAAAGAAAAAAAAAAAGAATAAGGCAATCTGTGTTTGTTAGATGATTTCTTTGAAGTAATGATGCTCCTTAGTGATAAATCTTTTACAGGTATAAAGCCTGTTTATTCCCTTTCTGAATGGTGCCACACCTGTAAGAAAGAAACATTTGTGGAATGAGTAGCAATGCTGGGTATGTGGGTTGTGCCCATAGACTATATAATGAGTGGACGTGACGACGTTCGGCTCAAACTGAAGCCTCCAGCAGATGCCCCGCCCCCTGGTGTCTGGCTGCAGTATAGGTCATAAGCCCCGCCTCCCCATGTATTCCAGATATGAGCCGAGAAAACTTTAAAAAATTATGATACCTGGTAGAAACATTTCTCTCATCCTTACACTAAGGTGGTATGATGATGTCATCTGGCTGCATGGTGTTCAGGTGTTTTTTTTCTAAGAAGTTAGTTTCTCATTAGTTATTGGACGTTAAAAACCGCGATATAAGTTTCGTTTTACAATAGTTGACGGCTGCCGTTCGTGAGTAGTTTTTACCGGGGATATAAGAAACTTCGGGAAAGAGCCAAAAGGAGACTAAACCTTCTGAAGAAGAAGAAATAAATATTTTTATTTATCTTTTTTACTTGGCTCCACCGGAAATTCTCTACTGCGCAGACTCTGGCTGCACAATGGCGGCTAGAGAAACGGGGTTTTTTGGCTTAAAATCGTAGAACGGTGACAGGCGGAAGCACGCTGTCCACTCTATATACAGTCAATGGTTGTGCCTAATCTTCTCTGCCAATGCCAAACAGCTTACTCTACCATTGAATCTTGTCAGTTTCTGGCCAAATCACACCAGATCCCTGCTCCATAAAGACACTAGAGCTTATGGATATCAATTCAAGTCAATGTGTTAGCTCACACTGGCTCTACCCTCTGGATGGAAACACAAAACCAGTGTTATTTTCAGATCACTTTGCAAAGAGCCACACTTTCGCTTCCAAAAATGTCCACATAGCATTCTCTGTCTTTGGGAGCATTTGCTGGTTAAAAGTCAGACACAAAGGCGCTGTAAAACCCAACAGCTCTCATAACTCCAAATGTTGATTTACCATTATTGGGTTATTTAAATCTGCAGATCTTACTGGTTTTATGAAGAAAGCCATTTTACTGTTGTTTTGAATGATGCCTACTTAAATAAATTGAGCAGCTACAAAGGCTGGAGCTGACAACTTCCCATTTCACACTAAAGTCCAGTAGGTGGCAGTATTACAATGTGAAGATGATTGAATAGGTAGAAGAAGATACAGGAATACTCAACCTTGATGTGGAGAGTGAACCAACATCATCATTACCTGCACTATGAACTGCACTAACAGACATAATTTCGCACTCATGTCTGTGTTTCCTGATCTTACCTAGCATTAGCATAACATTTGCTAACTGATAAGTCAAGCAGTATGTGGCAGTCCAGAGGGACTTGGCTTGGTAGCTGGTGTCAGGATCACTGGTGCAAGTCCCTGCATGGATCAATATTGGGAATTGGGCTGATAGCTTACAGTTCGCATAATTTACTCAAGCCCTTGGACACAGATTGGCAATACCCTTCGCCCAACATTGATGGACAGTTGCTGCATGGGCGTGTATTTAAAAGAGGCTCACTGCTGTGAAACTTTGTACTTCAAGTACAACTGGTACCCAACTGTTTAGCAAAGCTACAGCTTTCAAGTTGTACCCTGAATGCCTTTAACCCAACAGTCATTGTTATCATGAGTGGGGAGGGCACCTGCCTATCCTCTGCGACAGACTGGTTGTCCAGCTGTCTATGCTCAGTGGCATAGACTGGCTGCCTAAGATATCAGTAAATTAATTGAATATGTCTGCAGAACTCTTGATGAAAATTCCTGTAACTTTTACATCACAACCAATTTGAAGTTTCTTGAAGCCAATCAGTATGCATGTTTTTACTGCTTTTTTATGTGAAGTTCACTGATTGGGTTTTACAATGTAGTTGAATTGGTAATGCAGTCATGCTTACTTAACAAGCTGAGTTAAATAAATGGGTGATGAATGATTGTTCAAACCAATTACTATCACTTACTATAACTCAGTTATTAGTACAATTCAACTGAAATGTTCCATTCTATTCAATGAGGAGTTCAAGTACATTGGACTCAATCCGTTTCACATATTCAATGAGTTCTTACTTGGGAATTTTAAGGAGTTACCTTGCGATTTTTTTTTCAGTGGAGTTTACTTATCTGTGCACTTCAACATGTAAAGGTGGAATCTGGGAATCAAATCAACAGTTTTTAATTTAAAAGACAATCAGCTCATCCACTGGGCCAAAGCTGACCTTGTCTGTTATTATTTTGGAACAAGAGTGTCGTTGAGACACTTTAAAACACAAATGTCCTTCAGACATTTCTACATGGTGGGAAATAAAAACTGTGGGATGTGCAAACGTTGAATTTATTCATGGATTGCTTACACTTCTTAAGCTATTACAGATGTAGCACTCTTGCACGGCTGATTTGCTTCTGACAGGGCAGTTAGCTCCAGCATATTAGTTTAAAGTCTGGCTCCAGGAGCTTAACATGTTTATGGAAGTCGTACTGGAAGCACCCAATGGGCCCAAATGGGATCTGATACAGAGCTTGACTAATTCCAATGATGGATTTAAAGCCCTGTTTGTTTGAACTACCTGTGTTATTTTCATTAAGCTGTTTATTTCCCCTGCATGTACAGGATTGTATGGTTACCCATGTTTACACACAGTCTGAGAGAAGCTAAATATTAAAGACGATCCATCATCCTCCTCTCAGCCTTCAGCGTTAATCAGAGATTCAACCCAAGCATGAAGCACGGCTGGACTGCCTCTCCTTTCAGCCTTTGATAAGCCTAATAGTTCATTAACTCCTGTTTTTCATCTGCAAACATCGGCTTGCTTTTATGGATTAAACTGTTGAAGTTTGATTCCGAAAAAAAAAGTTATCGAAAGACTTTGCTGGAATGTTAAAAGCCTCATAGCTCTTCACTCAGTTCAACACCTCTGTTACCTTGATAAGTTTAATATTTCATTTCTTTATTTATGAAATATTTTTGGACAAAAAAGAAAAATCAAAATTGGGCAAAAACAAATTAATTCAAGGGTATAAAATACCATAATGTCCAATCCATACATTCATTCTGAGGTATTGAAAATCACAGATATAATACTGGATGTGTATCACCATACACATCATACACCATACATAAACCATAGAGACACCATACGTACACTATACATTCACCATTCATACACCAAATACTGTACATACACCATACGTACACCATACACTACACATACACCATGCATACACCACACACCATACACTATACATACACCATACATACACCATACATACACCATAAGTACAACATACACTATACATACACTATACATACGCCGTTCATACACCACACGTACACCGACTACACCATTCATACACCATTCTACACCATACATACACCAAACACTATAGATACACCAAACATACACTATACACTTAACAGTATAAATACACCATACATACAATATGCATACACCATACATACACCATACATGTACATACACCATACATGCATTATACACCATACAAACACCACACACCATACACTATACATACACTATGCATACACCATACATAGACCATACACTATACACTTAACAGTATAAATACACCATACATACACCATACACTATACACTTTACAGTATAAATACACCATACATACACTATGCATATACCATACATACACCATACAAACACCATACATGCATTATACACCATACATACATACACCATACACTATACATACACTATTCATACACCATACACTTTACAGTATAAATACAACATGCATACACTATGGATACACCATACATACACCATACACTTCACAGTGTAAATACACCATACATACACCATACACTTTACAGTGTAAATACACCATACATACACCATACACAACTTACAGTATAAATACACCATACATACACTATGCATACACCACACCATACATGCATTATACACCATACAAACACCACACACCATACACTTTACATTCACTATGCATACACCATAGGTACACCATACACTATACATACACTATACATACACCATTCATACACCATACGTACACTAACTACACCATTCATACACCATTCTACACCATACATACACCAAACACTATAGATACACCATACATACACCATACACTGTACAGTATAAAAACACCATGCATACACTATGCATACACCATACATACACCATACACTTTACAGTGTAAATACACCATACATACACCATACACTTTACAGTATGCATACACCATACATAACCATACCAGTACATACACCATACATGCATTATACACCATACAAACACCACACACCATACACTATACATACACTATGCATACACCACACATACACCATACATACACCATACATAGACCATACACTATACACTTAACAGTATAAATACACCATACATGCACTATGCATACACCATACATACACCATACACCATGCATACACCATACATACACCACACACCATACACTATACATACATACACTATACATACACCATACACCATACATCATTAGTATCATGCATCATGTGCAGTATTATCAGTTCCTGAAGCCTCCAAAACAGAATCCATGTAGGACTTTAGAGTCACACAATCTTAAACCATTTAAACACTGTTGCAAGATGTTGGTGCCCAAACCCAAAAAGCACAAAATAAATCAACCCTGTTTGGAAAAATGGTGTTGACTCCTCTAGTACAGTTCAGAGATGGAGAATCAATGCTAAGCTGCACTGGAGCTTTACTTGCAGGCTGTATTGACCAAAAGTGTGTGAGGTCACAGAGAGAAAAGGGTCAGGGTTACTTTTTAAAAAACTCTCTCTGCAAACTATCAATAACACACTGTGGGAGAAGCTGAACTAACGTGTAGAACCAGCTCTTAGCAAGCACATGCAGGTTTCAAGGACCAGTTCTGCACAGTCTCTCTAAAGAATTCATATGTGGCTACACAAGCAATGGTGGCCTGAGCCAACAGGAAGCTGTGTGATGCATTTGTATGATCCTCGATAAGTCAAGTTTATTTATGTTTTCAAAATCAGCAGCTACAAATTATTTTGATCATAACAACTTGCATCCCCTTCTCTTCCAAAGGGACGGTACATTTTGGATGGTAACCCACTCAGTAGATGAACACCTGGGTTCATACTTTGCCCATTTCATGTTACAGTAGAATCCTTGGATCATAGTGTGGTAGCTTCAATTGATAGGCTTCTTTTTTCTTTTTTTTTTCTTTTTTTTGTAAGAGAGTTAGGTTTACGGTTTGAGTAAGAGATTATCACATATAAAACAAGTTTCATATGTAAGTGAAGAACACTTATTCAAAACTACACATGGATGTACACAGTCTGTATTAATAAAACAAGGCACTGTACTGTTGGATAAAACACAGACTGCACCTTCAAACACTGCACTGCAGGCATTTAAAAACTACAGATTTGAGCTTCAAAACCAAAAAACTGTACCTTTAAGTTCTGAATCCTGTAACTAAAAGTACCACACACTGCAATTTTAAATTTGTCACACTGTACCTCTAAATACTCACATTGAAATTTTAAATACTTCACATACTGCACTTTTAAATACTAAAACCTGTACTTCTGAATTTTGTAGATAATATTAAATACTCTAAAAACACAAAACTGCAACTTTTTATATGACACACATTACCTTTAAGTAGAAAAAACAACAACAAAAAGCTGTTCCTTCTAATTCTGCAGAATGCACCTTTAAATACAACACTCTTTAACCATAAAAATGTCACACTGCATCTTTTAATATGATGCACTATATTTTTTTTAAATATATTTCACTTTATCTCTAAACAAAACACATTATTCATCTAAAACAGTGGTTCCCAACCTGAGGGTCAGGGCCCCGAGGTGGCCTGAAAAGGTAATCCGAATGGGTCACAAAATCATTTCCAAAGAAGCATGTTTTATTATTATCATTATTATTATTATTATTAGTAGTAGTAGTAGTAGTACTAGTAGTAGTATTTTATATATATATATATATATATATATATATATATATATATATATATATATATATATATATATATATATATATATGGGGGGGGTGCATATAAGGACAACAATCTATGGGATGATATAATTTTTTAAGGATATAAAAAATGTTAAAACATTTATATGTTAAAAAAAAAAAGTTTAAAGTTAAAAAATAAAAGTCGGGCCTGAGCAGGGAAATGTTGAGAACCACTGATCTAAATACTACACAGTGTCTTTAAATACTACAACCACAAACTGCATTTCTAAATTTGTCACACTACATCAATAAGTATTAAAAAAACCCTTCATTTAGATACTACACATTATATATTTAGATACTACACACTGTATCGTAAAATGTATACCTTTATACTTGTCAATGTACCTTGAAATACTACACTCTGTACCTTTAAATACTGATCACTTTATTGTTAAACACCTTATTTACCTGTAGATACTGCACAATATTTCTTTCAAACTAAAGCACTGTATCTTTAAATATGACACACTGTACCTTTAATTACTTCACACTTAAGTAAATTGGTTATTTACACTGAGCATTGATTTCACTAGATGGTGCAAATGAACCTTAGTGTATTTAATTAAGACCACAAGGCCCTGGATCAGCCTTTCATAAGATTGATTCAGATAAACAAATCTAATAATCAGGCTCCGTAACACAAATACTTTCTAATCAGCTGAGAGAGCGATGAAGGGACGTAATGCAACAGTGGACAGTTAAAGCGTTCGATGAAACCATGTCTCCTGAAACTGTGCTCATGGAGAACAAATTAGAAGCAAAGGAGGTGATGAAAAAAGGAGATACTGCAGACTTTTCCCCCCTGGCTGTAACACAAAACAAAAGTTTCTCATGACACTGAATGTGATGAGCAACAAGGAAACAAAGACATGAAAAATAAATCCTTACAAGTAGAGACTTCAGGCTAAACCAGACTTAAGGTGAACAGAGGGATGGACAGAGAGAAAGAAGGAGTCTGGAGAAGGGAGCGAATTCATCAATCCATCAAAAGTTATAAAAGAATCGCAGCGGAAAACAAAACACGTGACACTTCACAAAGCTCAATACCTTCCAGATATGTCTTCTAAAAGGGTCCAGAGAAGCTACAAGTCAAAGCACAAGCCAAAAAGTTAACCACACAGTGGGCTGGTAAAGATACACAACCACAGGCATGAATTCTTACAGCTGAATCCAAAGTTTTTACTGAGGTCAGAGAAGCATCTGCTTTTCTTACAAGCTGGAAAAATCAAGAGTGGAGAAAAAAGAAGAGCTGTTAACTTTGTTATCTGTGCTGTATTCAGGGTGATGGTGCATTCACTTTCACTTCAATTACACAGAAAGTCAGAAGTTTAACCTGAGTTTATCTTCATTGCTGCAAACGGTAGCATCATCTGTGTCTTATTAAAGTGTCCAATAAATTCCAACATGTCTTCTTACCATATCTGGATCGTGTTATTTTGGAAAACAGTCAGAAAACTAGCAAATATTTCTCAGTTATAGCAATAAGGAAAGTCAGAGAGAAGCCTCTGAGTAACATTTTGTTTACAGTGAAACTTAAGACTCACCAGAAACTCGGGAACATCCTCTGCCTGGCTGTGTGTAAACACTCTCATGTCCACAGTAAAGTTTGCAGAGAATATCTAGAATATGCTGGATCAAAATTTTAGAGTGGATTTTTTTTTTTAAGAAATGACCACAGAACCTACAGGATTACAGCACCACTCCTAACACCATCATCATACACTGTAAAATGTAACAGTAAATCTTACTTAAAACAAAAAAAAAAAGTTACCTTAACTTATTCTAGCTCACTCTGTTGAGTCTATTCACTTAAACTTAGTAAAGACAACTTTCTTTTGTTGACTTCACTTTAAGAAATTGAAGAAACCAATTGCCTCAAATTTCCATGTAAATTTGACCATACATGTTAAGTTGTAAAGAACTAATGACTCATGTCATGCCAGTAACCTTTCCAATAAGTTGATAACCAAACCCTGTAACCATGAGTGAGGAGGGCACACAGTGGACATGAGACCCTGCTGTACATGGGTGAATCACACACAAGCCGTCTTTCCTCAGTGGTGTTGACAGGCTGTCTGTGCTCCTCGGTGTAGACTGACATCCCCTGCTAGCATTTTTCCATAATTTACAGTCAAACACCATAACTCAACATTTAGTACATGATGGGCAGCTTTAGTGGGCAAATAAAAATGTCTGTTCTAATTAGAGGCTAATGCAAAACTTTCACAGGAACTTTCATCCACAGTTCTACAGAAGAAAATGACATTATTTACTGATGTCCTTGACATCCAGTCTATGCAGGAGACAGCTGGACTAAGCCATGGAGCATAGACAGCCAGTCTATACTAGGGCAAAGACAGCCTGTGTCACCTATGTGATATACCCATGTACAGCAGGGTCTCATGTCCACTGCCTGCCCTCCTCACTCATAGTCAACCTGAGGAATTATTTTGCATATATAAGTTACTATGATATAATTCATTGAAGTTCATTTGAGTGCTGCAAACTCAGAAAAAAAGGTAATAAAATCTACTTTATCTAAGTTAATATTAATTACTTTATTTTAAGGCAATGACTTTGGATATTTTTTTTTAAGTATTGTCAGTGTAGTTTCTTTCAGAGCTCAAAAACATTTTAACAACGACCTCCTCACGTTTTGAGACCTGAATAGATGATACTGAGGCTTCTTATAATAAGATACCACAGTTATTAAATGCAAGTATAAATGAATATGTGAATCAAATGCTTTAAACTCTGCTGTCTTCTGAAGCTTTATTTTACACCCTGATTGTCACTGATTTCCACGCAAAGCTGATAAATGAGGGGCTATGAGATCAAACCTTCATCAGCTCTGTACGCCCTTTATCAGAGGTTTGTAACCTGGGTGCCATCCTGGACTCCATTCTCACTTCAGATCTATCATTAACTTCGGTTTACAGACTCTGATCTCCACCCAGACACTGTCAGAAGTGCTGCCCCATGCTTTCACCCCCTTGCACAAAAAAACCCTATAGAAGCACGAACAGATGATCCAGATGATACAAAGATGCCTGAACATTGACCGCTCAGTGTCTCTGCAGAATCTCGTTTAGCTACGAAGAGGACAGTAAATGTGACAATGCTCTGTGAACTGCATCTGTACATGCCCAGTTTCACATGAAAGAGAGGGCGGCCAAGTAAACACACCTGCTGCCTGCTGTGTCTGAATGTCACTCTAATCTGTTATTCTAATTTGCAAGATCAGGTCTGGTAACACTCGGGGCTCGAGCGGGGCTGATGTGGCTCCTAAAATAAAGCTGTTTTTCCAGAAGATGTAAACCAAATATTACATCACAACCGTTCTGATCCTCCACTCACTCTTAAATAAGGACTGATTTGAGATTTATGGAGACATTTTAGCTCCTAATCGCCATTTGTCGTTGTTAAACACTGTGCAAAAAGGCTGAAAAGAGGCGTCTTGGTCTGCTTCAGAGTGATCTCTCTTGCTGTTTGTTTGTGGTGTGAAAGCAGAGAGGAACAGCGGATGTGTGAGGCTGTTAAGAAAGCAAACCTCTCAAATGGATTGCAGTCATGTAACGCTTTTATCGAGTGCACTTTACCATTCACCCCTTCTTCACACTCTGACCCTCAGGTGCAGTTTGCTTTTACAGTTCCTTGTTGGGGCTGTATTCTGTAGGAACACCATCAGACCTGTCTCACTAAGATATGATTCTGACCTAAAGGTAATGGACTATATGTGCATGGAGCAAGAAAATGCAAAAGTGAAAGTAAAGGCAAAGTAACACTATATACAAAGTTTCTGCACAGAGCACCCACTCTTTCTTAAATAAGTCTTTTATTGGGTTTTAAATCGGAAAGGTTATGTAGTGGAGTTGACCCTGTTTGATCAGAGTTTGGTTCCCTGGTGTTACACACCCGAGGGGATTCACTGAAAATGGACTGCAGGCACATTAAACTGCACATCATTTGACTCTATCTCAAGGTTTCTATAACAAAGAATAATACACTGATGATGTTCAAGTGAGTTGATGCTATTTGCATCTCTGGGCAGCGGTGTTTTCTGTACATGTTGAGATGATCCATTAAACATGTGGTGCTAACAGCCTCGCACAGTGAGAGTGAAATATTCACCATCTGCTGAAACCTTTGCTAACTGCACTGCAGTGTTTATGAGAGATGATACACTAAAACTTCCAGAGATCAAAACAACAATTCACCTCTGAATACAAGAACATAACCATTCATAAAGTCTATTAATATAACTGACATTCCTGTTATTATCATAATAAAGTTTACTCAATCCCATTACAAAACAGAAGTATGTATACCTCAGTAAGGGTCAAGTATGTTTTTAAGGTACACTTTGTGCAGAAAGGGTACTATAATCAATGTACTAGTAATTTACTTTCAAATGTATTTTTTCAATGCTTCTGGCCCATTTTTTGTTTACAAAAGTATACATTAAGTATGTTTTTGAGTACTTTACTAGTTTGTTTTCAAGTTTTATTTTGCTCTGCAAGTACACTACAAGGAAACTTCACAGTACACTGAGAAAAATAAATCTGGGGAGAGGTAAATTTAAATTAATTGAATCCCTGAAATCAACGACAAAAATTCAAGTAAGTGTCTTCATACAGATATATCTAGTATTGAAGTAAAAAAAATATTTGTTCAAAATACAAGGCTGTGATTGTTGTGGAACATGAACAATTTAAGTGATGGGAGGCAATGTTTTTAAGTTCATCCACACAACAAGAGACAATCTTGTTATACTAACTGTTTCATTTGATGTTTCTGGAACTGGAAACTGAACTTAATTTCTGACCATACCTTGTTACCATGAGTGAGGAGGGCACACAGTGGACATGAGAGCCTACTGTACATTGATGAGCCACAAGGGTGACACAAACTGTCTATACTGACTGTTGATGCTTGTGTGGACTGGCTGCCTACACTAAACGGTGTAGATCACCTTTCATTGCTCTACAGCACTGACTGGCTACCTACACACTACAGTGTGGACCTGCTGTCTATGCTGCATGATGTAAGTGGGCTACGTGCAACAGTGTAAACGGGCACCCCTCATACTGCATGTAAATGATTTAATTAAACTGATATTACTCAAAAGGTTGTTAAAAACATCAGAGAATTGAGTAATGAATCCGAAGTTGAGTTTTCCACTTTACAAAATGAAGTTAATTTTACTTCGATTTCATTTTTCATGTTAGAAGCAATGTTGCTTCAGCAACATAAATAAATTATGCAAAAAAGTTGCGATAATTTTCTTAAGGAGGTCTACCAGAATTTTTTTAAAAATCAGAGTATACTCTAAATTTACTGGTTTTATACTTCTAGCATACATTTAGTCTATGAAAGTATGCCTTGAAGTATACTGCTGGCACACTTGATGATGTACTGTAATTTCACTAATCATACAATAGTGGTCCCCTTTTATGACGGTGAATAAGGGCCACTTGAACGAATATAAAAACTATTCAATTTTCAAGACAGAAAGCAAGAAATTGTCCACTGTTTAAAGTGGCAAATATGCAAGTTTATGAAGTTGCAGATGTACTTCTTCAAAATTTGTACATTTGCATATTTATAAACTTGAGAATTTAGGAGTTTACAAATACTCACTGATTCAGCTTTTCCTGATTGATCACTTGTTAGCAGAACACTGCTTTTACAAATCCAACACCTCACTGTAATCACAGAAAAGTGGAAATGTGAATATCTATAAAATCCTAGTTTCACAAGTTTATGAAGTCTCAAAATTTTGTTTATCAAGTCTCAAATATATGAATGCATAAAGTTTAAAATCTGCAATTTTATAAACTCTCAGATTTGTAAACTTATAAAATCAAAACTTTGAGTTTTCTTTCTCAGAAAATACTTTTTTTGTATTTCTTCATGTGGCCCTAATACACAGTTTTATACTGTAATCTATGAAGGTGAACTTAAGAGTTACAGTATACTACTACCTTACAGTATACTGCTAGTTAATTAGTTTTTCATACAGTACATATACTTTGAATTTCTCTTTAAGTGAACCCAACATCATTATTATGGTTTAGTTTTTGTGTTGTATTATCGACCCTTTAAATAAACCAGTAGGCTACAATATAGCTCTCATTGTTTGACCTGAAGTAAACATTTGTCTGTACTTTTAATAGGCCTAATACTGGATCATGTGCATATGCACTTACAACAGACAACTCAATGACATATAAAGCCACACATATGAATTCAAATTTAACAAGGGGATAACCATGATAATCTACTCAGGATTAAAAACACATTGTTTTCCCTTTGGATTAAAATGATCAAAGACAGTATTGTACTCCCCACTTCAAGCCAAGTATTCTAAAACCTTTCTGTACAATTTGAAATATAAGCCAAATGCACTTAGACTGAGATATACTTTCTTTAGTAGAAGCCACATATATACGGTGGCCGGGAAGGGCAAAACAAAATTACAAATTGTGAAACACTCTTACAATGGTTAAGACAAATTTACATTTTAGAAAACAATTTTACATCCACTAAACCAAATTAAATTACCATAACACATTTACAAGTCCTGAAACAAATTTACCTTTCGGAAAACAAATTAACAAGACGCGAAACACTTTTACAAACGCTGAAACAAATTTACAAGTGGCGAAACACTTTTACAAGCTCAAGCATAAACCGGAAAGGGAATGTACCAACTCCCGGGATGAACCGGATGTGATAACGGGGAGCGGCAAATAGGCCAATAGTGTTTGTTGGAGGTCATCCAAATTGTGAAAGACCGACCACACGAAAAACAAAACCACGTTAAGCGCATAATATGTTGTCCACAAAACGGACAAAACTTTACCTGGACGCCGTCCATCTTGGGTGACTGCCGCTCCCCGTTATCACATCCGGTTCATCCCGGGAGTTGGTACATTCCCTTTCCGGTTAATGCTTGAGCTTGTAAAAGTGTTTCGCCACTTGTAAATTTGTTTCAGCATTTGTAAAAGTGTTTCACGTTTGTTAATTTGTTTTCCGAAAGGTAAATTTGTTTCAGAACTTGTAAATGTGTTATGGTAATTTAATTTTTGTTTAGTGAATGTAATTTTTTTTTCTAAAATGTAAATTTGTCTCAACCATTGTAAAAGTGTTTCACAATTTGTAATTTTGTTCTGCCCTTCCCGGCCACCGTACATATACCTTCACATATGTTTGTTAAGTATTTATCCAATAAGTACATCCAAAGTAAACTGAAAGTATATTGTTTGAAAAAAATACATATATATATGCTGATGGTATATTTCAATAAGCATCTTTTTTGTAAGGGTCAAGGCTTTAGCAGCACTTTGATCTTTGCTCCATTTCTCTACAGTTCACTGCAAATGCATGAAGCTCTTTGTTTGTTTTTGAGAGCCAAAAGTTTTCCTGACTGTATTCCTACATACAGTCATCATCACCATCACCATCATCATCATCATCATATGGCAGACCTCTGTTCTGCTAATGTAGAACTGCTGGAGATGAACTTGGAGAACATGAGTCCTTTGAAGGAAGCCTCTCTGTTACATCAAGTTGGAGAAATTGGAAAGCACTTGACAGATTCCCCTTGATCTCTGCTGACTTTCATCGGAGGTTTTGGAGGCTGTAGAGAGATGGTGGGATTATTTCCAAGTGTTTGTAGGATTTGGTGCTGAATTAGTTATGGATTTCTGACACAGAGAGGGCCTTGGCGCCATTTAAAACTACACTCGTCCTGCTGAGGGTCGTATGTAGGATAATGATGAGGAGTAGATGAATCAGACCACAGTGTGACCCGCGTATTTGAAACCCAGTGATTAGGCGTACTATAATATGTGCGAGTCCTCCAGCAGGTCATGACTTTGGACAAATGAAGCCGACTGACTAATGCAGTTTCCAACTTTGGAATTTAGATTAGTCAGTGCTGAGAGACCAAAGTTTGTATTTATGATTCATACAAATCCTGTTTTCCAAATACAGTCCCAG